>VDFB02028487.1:0-27773 GCA_007258455.2 Sequoia sempervirens
TATATCATAATATTTAATTTAATTTAATTCATTATTTATTTTTTTCTCATTTTGTATGGATGTATTAGAGTTAGGGTTTTGTTTTTAAAGCTTACAAGATTTGTTAGAATGGATCGCCTGGCAGTAGCTTTACCAGAGAGAAGGTAAAGGTGAAGGTGAAGGCGAAGGCGAAGGCGAAGGCGAAGTTGAAGAAGGAGAAAGGTATGGACTACCATTCCATTGGATCCGAACATCTCAGAACAATTACATGAAATTTGAGCAAATTTTCTGGTCGTTTATTTACCATAATCTATTGGCTTTGCGGTTTCTATACCGCCGGGTGCGAAGCATCATTGTTAGGATTCTAAAAGATCTGCCTTGTTTAATTTTATTTATTTTTTGTTCTTCCATGTATTCTACGCTGCTTCTAATATTTATGGGCTATGGAGCGTTTTATCTTTTTCAGGGGTTTAGGGTTTTGCGTTTTCATGGGTAGCAGTTGCTTTATGTTCCTAGAGTATTTAGGTCTCACTGTATAACAATATTATCACTTGGTCTGATTAGGAAATTTTAATGGGCCATATTTTAACATTTTTCATCCTCTTACAGCGAATGGGTTTTGGTGCAGGTAAGTCATGGTGAAGCATAACAATGTTGTGCCCAATGGGCATTTCAAGAAGCACTGGCAGCGCTACGTTAAGACCTGGTTCAACCAGCCTGCTCGCAAGGCGAGGAGACGTACTGGTAATTTCAGTTTAGGCGCTTTGTTATTCTGACTCAGGGTTTTAGGGTCTAATTTGCAGAGTTGCAGTTAATCCCAAAGTTTATCGTTATTGGTGGTTTCTTAATGCTTTTGAAAGTTTGGTTTGGCAGCTCGTCAAAAGAAAGCCGTGAAAATTTTCCCCCGACCCACGGCTGGTCCTCTCCGCCCAATGGTACATGGACAGACACAAAGATACAACATGAAAGTTCGCGCCGGGAGAGGATTCTCGTTGGAGGAACTTAAGGTAAACCCATATATATTGAAATTTGCCTGGCGAATTTTAGATGTCATTATGTCATGGCATTTGCTGCCAAGATATGTAGACATTGGCTGTTCTTGATTGTACAATTTAATGTCACAACCGTTGCTGAAGTTTTGTGCATTAATTGCATTATATCGTGGTACAATTTATTTCTGTTATTTTTGGGTTCCGCTCTTTCATTACCAACTACATTTAACAACTCCTTAGGCTAGAGCCAATAGAGTCGTATTTATGAATTTGATAGTATTTTCTGATTCAAATATTTGATCTCACAATTTTCCCAGAGGGTGATGTTAAAACTGGGTTCTGCGGCTGTGACACACTACTTATTGATCAATATTTGACATTCAGATGCATTTAAGCTTTTTATATTATTATTGTAACATATGTGCTTTTTTTCTGAGGGGGTGATGTTAAACTGGGTTCTGCGGCTATGACACACTACTTATTGATCAATATTTAACATTCAGATGCATTTAAGCTTTCTATATTATTATTGTAACATATGTGCTTGTTGTTTGCTACGGAATTAGATTGAAGTTGTTTTTATGTGATGTAGCAATCACATTCCATAGCTGCCCCCTGTTTAATTATGTTTACCTGTAAGTAATGTAGATAAGATCTAGATAACCATAATTCATTGTCTTTTTTTTGCTTTACTCCTTGCAATGTGCTCTTGTGGCTGATTAATTGCTTGTTTAGATAGGCAAATTTGTAATTTTTTGCGGAATAGAATATTATATGAATTACAGTAAAACCTTTTACTGGAATATTTCTAACCTCATTGTTTGTCCATTTATATGGGTGCTTTTCCAAAAAGATACATTTGACAGATATCCTCGGTATCCTTCAAATTCTGATTTGATTTTATGTTATGAAATCTGCTATTTTATGGCTCTTGATAATAACATGTAAATTACCCGGCTGATGTGCATCTACCAATTGCTTGGTCACTAAGTTACCAACCTTCAAACCCTTATGCACGGTCAAACTCAATTTTGATAAGGCATTAAGTGATCACATTCCTTTTCTAATTTGCCAACCGAATTAATCCTGATTCAAGGGCATGCACAGATGTTATAAGTGAAATTTGAAGCCACCAGAAACACTGTAGCATTCCATTTACACAGCATTAGCGCACTCAGACAAAAGTATAAATGGAATTTGGTTGCCCAGGCATGAAATGGGAAAAAAAGCCAGCGAAAACTGGGGATACAAAAAGACAATAAACAAAGTACATGAAATATACCAATTGTAAAAAGTAGTGTTTAAAAAAATGCTATTTTACTTGTAAGTAAAAAGAGCCCATTTTAAGAAAAAAGTCTGGTTTTAAAATAGTTGTCTGTGTCATCATGCAACACGGTTTACTATTTCAAGGACAGCCTACTATTTAACCCCAACCCTCGTTAGGGTATAAATTGAAGGTAAAACCCTCGTTAGGGTATAAATCAGAAGATAAATTCTCATTAGTAAATATTTAATCACTTTTTTGTAAAATCTGGTAAATGCCATGTCAAATGTCTCCTGTCATGATTACTCATTAGTCGTTACATGTCAAATGTGACTTTTTTTTTTAGTGTAATGCCACCACAAGTTGTTGAACAAATAGGAGTTTTTATGCAGCAATAGATCTGCTCTGTGACATTGGATTTGTCCTCTGTTGCAACTTGAAATATGTATCAAGCATTTAAGATAGATCTTGCAGACCAAGCTAAATTTTGCTTGAAACCCTTCACTTTGAATTGCTGTGAATTTTTGGAGTAGAAGAATTATCAAATAAAGCATTATTTTGTAATGTCTTCTTATGGGATGTTCCTTTATTTAGGCCTGTAAAACAATAATAAACACTAAAACCTGATATTAGTAATAACTAGTGTCAATTTTATGGTTATATTCAAACTAATACATAAAATAGTATAACATTGAGAACCATACATTATGGCTAAAACATCATAATAGTTAGATCTATAGTTCATATCATCATTAACATTTGAATGCCAAATAGCTTAACATCACTAATGATTAGCCCAAGGCATAGCCCAAGGCATATTCCGATAACCAATCATATTAGGAATTCACTAGAAATATTTACAAACTGCAATCTCAAGGATAGTTGTCCTTGTTTTGCGAGAGCATGGGTGGATCCTTGTCCATCCATCTCGAGGTGGCATACTTGAAGACCCTCAAGCCTAGGAGCACTCATACGCCTCCCAAATATCTACCCACTAATGATTAGCCCAAGGCATATTCCGATAACCAATCATATTAGGAATTCACTAGAAATATTTACAAACCGCAATCTCAAGGATGGTTGTCCTTGTTTTGCGAGAGCATGGGTGGATCCTTGTCCATCCATCTCAGCATGGCATACTTGAAGACCCTCAAGCCCAGGAGCACTCATACGCCTCCCAACTCCACAAGTGTTGCATCTCGGGAGTGGCGTACTTGAGAAGTCTCTCTCAAGCCCAAGAGCACTCATCCACCTCTTGGCCCACAAGCATGGCAGGATCCCAACTCCACACCATCCCTTAGTCCACCTTGGAGGTGCTTCCACCCTCCTTGATCAAGCCCAAGAGTACTCATTCTCCTCCCAGCCCACGAGCGCTGCATCTTAGGGTGGCGTGTTTGATAAGATGCAAGAAGATTGCTTCCTTCAACAAGCCCGGGGGTACCCATATGCCTCCCGGCCCCATGAGTGTTGCATCTTGGGGATGGCGTGCTTGATGAAGACAAAACCGATACTTCCCATCTCGTGAATCCGGAAGGTTAATCAGCCTTCCCTATTTGTAAACACTTCTATAAATTCAAAATAGATTGCTAAATGAATCTTATTCTATTAATTGTTAATCATATATCATTTCATTATGCAATTATAATGCATATATATATGTGTCAATATTCATATATATATATATATATATATATATATACATAGTTATTCTTAATTATATTTTAAAACTTATTTCTCAATAATATTCCCACTAAAATAATATTTATTCCAATAGATCTCTTATAAATTCTTATTTCCCTTTTCTCCAATCTGCTTGATTGATGCCCTTCCCCACTCATTTGTTCTCTCTTTTTGTATCTTGAATCTTCCTTTCTTTGGAGGGGAGTCATGCCTCTTCATAAAACACATTGCCCTTAGCAAAATTTACTCCTTTTCAAGCTGGGCGCTGCCTTAACTACTCTTAGTTGGCCCTCCCCTCTTAAATAATCTGAGTTGGCCTCTTTCATTTAATTGCTGGTAATTAATTCCGTATTTCCTGAGTCGGCCTTCTTTTTTTATTCATTCGCTGGTGTTTAAATCCTTAATCTTGGTCGGCCCCTTTGAAAATGCCATTATTATTTTATTTATTAACATTTCAACGCCTAGGTTTTTTCATAAATTAGTGCTGCGATCTGAACATTGTGGGGGCATGACATATTCTTCCCAATTCTGCTTGAAAGTAACATGGTAAGAGTGTATGGGTTCTGTTACCATTTTTTTCAACATGATTTGTTTAGCAAATTGAAGAACACACATCTATACCAGGTGATATGTCATCCCTCAAAACACAAAAGAATCATTGTCAATCATTATTTCGAAGATGATTAAAGTAAATCAGCTCACATATATCTATCTAAGTGTATGCACTTCAATATTGAAATACATTCCTTGAACAACTTTGAGTAGGATCTTCACTTATCTGTGGTTCTCAATTAAGTTCTTAATGCAGTCTAGTGGATATGCTTTAAGGATCTGTTATCATGCACATTATGACTGTTTACCAATTTAGGGAAACTAATAAGGTTGTCAAGCTCCATTTTGTTATAGTCCTAGACTCCTAGTAATTCATGGATTATTACAAATTTTACACATAGTTTTCTGCTTGAGTGTCAAATATTTTTAAAAGGCCTTCCAGATTGTCCATTCAAACTTTTACTGTATGGTTCCACAGTTATCAGTGACTGTGGTCATCTTAACTGTGTATAGAATAAGTTATTATTACACCGTTTTAACGGTCTCATAGAAATAGCCAATTGGTGTTGCCTGTTTGAAATTATACTGTATGGTTAGCAATGAGATATTCTTCTCATCTTTGTCATGCACGTAAAAAGTTCTTGCCACATTGTTCTTGCCTGTCTCATAGAATTATCAACTGCCAAAAGTTAAGTTAGTAAATAGAAGGCAGCTCAAGGTATGTGTTATGAATCCCTGAATATTATGCATAGCTCAACCTTTTCCTTACTCTTGAAAATGTTTGGTTTCTGGGTCCTGATCAACCTTATGTCTTCAAAGTTTATGAAGAATGGATTCTACTTTTGACTTGTTTTATGCTATGTTAATGAGTTAATTTACTGATGTTAGTTGTCTACTGTGCTCCATTCCATGGTTAATTCACATGAAGTATTTTTTACAATTCTACCTTACAAGAACACAATTCATCAGACTTGTATGTTGATTTTTACAATTTTCACAGTGAAAATCACTCATTTCTGGCAAAAAAAGATTTTCAACGAGTCAGTATTGCAACCATTAAATGATAGTACCATGAAGTGTAGTCATTTTGCCAAAAGGTTTCTTGTATTCAACAAAATAGTTAAGTTTAAGATGCCTATATAAATCCAATAATTTTATGTTTCCTGAAGAGTTGTCACCAATGATTTCCATGAGTTTAGAAGACAATGGGCAGTTGTTACAATAGTATTTCTTCTATCAATATTCTCTAAGGTCACATTGTAAGTTGGATTAGCCTAAGAAAATTGTCAATAACATAGAAATGTGACAAATGATCTTGGTCTTAGAAACTTTACAGTAACATACAAATGTTAGTAATGAGACTGCTCATAATGGTCTATTTATGCACCTTTGTACGTTCAAGAGCTCTTTTTTCAGTTGGACTGAACTTCAAGAGTGCAAAAGATATTCCCTATTTACATAATCCTTCTGATTAAACACAGAACAGATTGATATGTTGATGTTCATTGTGACCTCCAGTTTGTATTGTTATACCTTTGACACCCTTGTGTGCCATAGCAATGCTAGAAAAATGTTGTCTTAGGATGATTATAGATGAAATCTTTAAAGATACTGGATTCACAGTAAGAATATGACAGCAAGCTGCTAGTTGTCCTTCTATGTTCAGTGATTTGGTTGTGAGGAGACAACCAACATTGGGCAAGTTTTTTCCACTTTACTTGTGAACTTTCCAAGGGAGGCAATTTAATCCTAGGCCCATAGGCACAGGTTTGAGAGATTTAACAATTAAGTATTTGGTTTAATGAAATAATTGAGCCAACAGACCAACAAAGGCAATCGATATTGGACTGTGTAGATGCACTTTTTTGAAAGTTTCTCTTTTGTGGAATTGTTAATCGAGTGTACAGAGAAGTGTGAATATATCTATATTATGAACTTATTTATTTGGGCTAAAGAATAAGTTGTATATTGAACGTACAGAGAACTATGAACATATTTATAAATTATAATATTAACGTACTTATTTCGGTTAAGGAATATATGGTTTTTATGCTAATGTGTGTTCATTGGTTATGCTGTTTTTAATTATGACCATCTGTGGGATGAATAAATGTGAGTAAAATATTTCTGGTGTAATGTTATTTAGTTTTATACTAGAAATAGTCATACTCTTTAAATGTGTTTTTGTTTATGCGTATGTTCTCAAGCAATGAATTATTCTTTTTGTTGTTGCAATTAGGATATTTTGAAGCCTCTTGTGAATGTTTGGTTGTCCTTCACAAATTCAGTGTCGTTATTTTAAAACATCATATGGTTTAAGCCTTCCACCATTTAATAAATTAGCAAATTCATGTAGGGGTATGTTGCTCATCCAAAGACTATATATAAGAAATTTAGGCCAATTCTATTCCACTAAAATTTCAGTGTTTTGTAGGGACAACTACTAAAAAAACTAATTATTGTGTTTGTTGACTTTGGAATGTTCATACAGTCGGCCGGAATTCCCAAGAAGTTAGCTCCAACTATAGGCATTGCAGTGGACCACCGTCGCAGAAACCGTTCACTAGAGGGTCTTCAAGCTAATGTTCAGCGATTGAAGACATACAAGGCGAAATTGGTTGTCTTCCCAAGAAGTGCTCGCAAGTTTAAGGTAGGTTTCGTTTGTTGGATGTTATTTTGATTGATAAAAGCGATTTTATGCTTTCGTACAGTTGGAATGAGTTTTGCAAGTTAATGTACAGGTTGGTGATTCTAGTCCTGAGGAGCTGGCCAGTGCGACCCAAGTACAGGGTACTTACTTGTCAATCCATCAAGAAAAACCATCTGCTGAACTTGTAAAGGTTACTGATGAAATGAAATCCTTCAAAGCATATTCCAAGTTGCGTGTGGAAAGAATGAACAAACGATTGGCTGGAACTCGTTTGAAGAGGGCTGCTGAGGCAGAGAAGGATGAGAAAAAATGATTTAATCAAGTGTTGGGTTGAAGACAATAGCAGTCTGAACATTTTAGTTATTGATTAGCTAAACATACATTGGAATTGGGTTGTATGGAATTTTGTGATATTTTGCTGCATCCATTAGATGCATATATTCTGATGCAGCCACCAATCAGAATCAGGAAATAAAACAATCTGCCTTAAAATTCTAAATTTTGAATTTATCAAAATTTTCAGAATTTACAAAACCAATTTAAACTTGGCTTTTATAACTTCTTTATACATGAATAGTCTTATTGTTGTCTCCTCTACCCCTCAAATAATTCAATTTTTCAAAGAGCATTGGCATCTTCATTAATTTATTCCAATAACATTGGCTTCCTCATTAATTATTTGCAGTGTATGTACATGTAGATAGGATATTCGAGGTACTTTGGTCAATTCCATTTAGCTCCTTACATGGTCTGCAAAAAGCAATTTGTGAATAAATTTGGACACCAAAAAACAGTAGATTAATTTGTCAATGCTATGGGAGAGATTTTAAGTGAGATGTTGTCTCTAGTATCAATTGGAGCACTACCCATGGCCCGTGAGATTACAAAGAGTGTTCTTCGTGACAATATGCAGATAACCACCTCCAATATTTGATGGGAATAAATCAGCACTCTTCAGGGAGCTTAAGAATAATTTAGATACTGTCAAATCCCAACTATATAAATTTGGTAGCTTTTATTCATGGAATTCTTATTAGACTAGCATTTCAAGTTCTGCTCTCTGTTGGCTTCTGGATGAAATGTTTGCATTGGAGATCGCTGACATGGCTGTGAAAATGGTTGCTGAAGAGCAAGTGCTTGCACAGCAGATGGTCAGTTGAAATTATCAGAATCCCTTAACAGAGACCTTATTGAGCATTCTAGTTTAACATTCTAGTTCAACTACTTTGGGCTCTGCAGATTGGCGAAGTGATTTGTCAAAAATTTGTCTGCCTGTGATAGCCAAGCTCACTTACGATGATGAACATCTGATGCAGGACAATGAACTACACAATAATCTGGAGGAAGGGCTGATTGCTGTTGTTATTATTCTTAATCTTGAGAAGTGTAATTACAATGGCAGCAAGGGATGGAGTGAAATAGTGTTGGCAAGAGCCGGACATATTAAAAAAAACTAAACTAAAATAGCTCTTAGTAAATAAAAACAAATTACAACTATACAAATTTGGTAGCTTTTATTCATGGAATTCTTATTAGACTAGCATTTCAAGTTCTGCTCTCTGTTGGCTTCTGGACGAAATGTTTGAATTGGAGATTGCTGACATGGCTGTGAAAATAGTTGCTGAAGAGCAAGTGCTTGCACAGCAGATGGTCAGTTGAAATTATCAGAATCCCTTTACAGAGACCTTATTGAGCATTCTAGTTCAACTACTTTGGGCTCTGCAGACAGATTGGCGAAGTGATTTATCAAAAAATTGTCTGCCTGTGATAGCCAAGCTCACTTACGATGATGAACATCTGATACAGGACAATGAACTACACAATAATCTGGAGGAAGGGCTGATTGCTGTTGTTATTATTCTTAAATCTTGAGAGGTGTAATTACAGTGGCAGCAAGGGATGGAGTGAAATGGTGTGGGCAAGAGCTGGACGTATTAAAAAAAACTAAACTAAAATAACTCTTAGCAAATAAAAAAAAATGCTAGCAGCAAATAAAAAGATCCTTAATTAGTTATAAAGTGAAATAAAATAATATTTTTAATAAATAAAAATAGTTCTATAAAAAATAATCTATGATATAAAATAAAATAAAATGATTATAAATAATATTAAATGACTTTAAATAAATATAATAATTCAAGCTCAATATCTCTCAACAGTTTTACATAAATGTATTTAAAATATATATACTAATCCTATTGCAGATCAAGAACGGTTCTTCAAGATTTGGATAAGAGCCTGCCTCAAATCTAAGAAATCATGGCCTGAATTAATTTGACGTAGTATAACAAACTCTGGCAGGCACATCGTAAGATTGCTCTGGCTCTTTGCTGAACTTCTGTGGTTAGTGATACGCATAGTATGATTTGTTCGAAGAGTCACTCTTATCAGGAAATCTAAATGTTCTGTGAATGAGGAACCAAAACCCATTCTGGTAAGTGAATGTGTCTATTATCCATTACATCACGAGAATCAATGCTAGAGCAGATCATGGATGGAAGTCGGATTAAATTTTTTATTGTGGGTATATAAACTAATGTGAAGTTTAATTTTGTGATAAAATATGTATAATTTCGTTGTTCCAGCAGTTAAGTTATTAGTAGGGTTACAGTGAATCCTATAATTAGGAGTCTCAATGTGAACCTGCTGTAGATGAAGTTTGCTGGGGAAAGCAAATCAAATGACCATCAATTTAGTTTCTTTTATTTCGATGAGTATTAGTGATTCAAAGAGTATATTTATTTGGGATGTGACGAGTTATTGGCAATCACAAACTAACTACGAGATATATTATATCAGACAATTAAAACAATGTATATGTACAGGGTTGTATGCATGTTTCTCTAGTAGTTGCTTTCTTGTGGGAGGCAAGTACTATTCTAGGCCGTAAAAGTAGGAATGAAGGCCAT
This sequence comes from Sequoia sempervirens, assembly GCA_007258455.2. Classification (NCBI taxonomy): domain Eukaryota; kingdom Viridiplantae; phylum Streptophyta; class Pinopsida; order Cupressales; family Cupressaceae; genus Sequoia; species Sequoia sempervirens. The sequence continues at coordinate 10,027 of VDFB02028487.1, forward strand.
CGTCTACACTTTAGGATGTTTGTTATGGGACTTTTTCCAAAAATAGACATTAATAAAGAGTATTCATATACTATTTTAAAGGGAAGGAATGATAATATTTAATGTCTGATAGTCTGGAAACAACCCCTTAAAAAAGTACATAAAGTATCTATGTTTTTACACAGGTTCTTGAGAGCGTAACATAGCTTTGACTGTCAAAACGATTGAAATCTTCTTAAAATAACAGTAACCTTTTGAAATGCCTTGATTAAGATAAGTATTAAAATTATAATTATTCCAAGATATTTATAATTATAAATTTTTGAGAATTTCTTAAAAGATAATTATTCATTCTAATAATAAATCTATTTATATAAAAAATTATCTTTGATATATTAAATCTATCTAATTAAAAAAAAACCAATGACCTGCCCTGCAGTACAAGCTCGGTGTTTGTCGAATGACAATGATTAATCTACATTGTAGTGGCATACTTGAGGAAGTAGGAAATATAATTATCTACTGAATGATGAATAAATGACACGATGCATCCTTGAAAGGTGAATTTATATATAAACGCGTCCCTAGAGTGTGTAACAACCTGTACAAACACATATATTGTCATTGACGGTAAATCAGTCCTCATTTGTTCTTGTAACCCTAATATCTGTAGAAATCCACTGTTCAGAATAGGGAGTTAATTCCTTGGTCGGTATGCTGGTGATCCCCTATTTGATGGGAGTGTTGGGCACTGTAGTTGCCTGTCTGATTGCCATTACTGGATGTTAAACATTTATCAAGAGCAGTTGCTCATTCTGTTAAGAAAATTGAATAAGGAAAATTTATGAGGAAGTGACTCACATTTGTGGGAGATTTATGCTTAGAATTAATTAAAGGAACATTTATTACAATCAACTATTGTTTTCAGTCTCTGCATGGTGTACAAAAGATTTAAACTTTTGAAGAAGCAACTGATTAAACTTCTACAAGTGGAGACTCTTTCTCTACACACATTAGAGCTTGATGTCACTACAAGGGTTAACAGTCTGTCTACTGTAAGAGTTCTGTAATGCGGCTTTTCCCCTTATATTCAGAGAAAAGTGCTATCTGTTCTTTTGCATTCAGCATTAAAAATAGTTGAAGTTCGGTTCAGGTTTTAAGTTTGTCGATATTTAAGTTGGATGAATTTGCAAATAACGGCTGCTATCGATGAATTTTCTTCTGAATTGGAAGTGGCAGACTTTCTATGAATTGATGTTGTTGAAGTTTACAATCTGAAGCATGAGCCTTCAGGATCTCAAGTAAATCCTCTCACATTCTTTGCTAAAAACTTCACATTTCTTTCTTCTTATCCTTAATGGCACAAATAAAACTCACAATCAAAGATTTTTTAATATCTTTTCGAATAACTAATTTGTGAACTTGTAAACATGTATAAATACTTAACGATCTTAGCATATGATATTTATAAGGAATACAAAATATCTTAGAATTTTATGCAAGAAGCGAGCGTCGATACTGAAATCCTGAAACTTAAGCTCACAGAGGTGTTGGAAGCAGCTGCGAATGTGAAAAAAGAAACGCAGAGTGAGACCGTGAGAAATAGGAAAGCAGAAGCAGCTGCCATGATGCCAAATTATCAAAGTAGGTATATCACTATTTCTGAAAGAAACAACCAAAGAGAAAGGACGAGATTTCTTTTTGTCAGCCAGATAATAGTATAATTTTTTTTTTGTGGGAATGTGTCAGCAGTCACATTCTTGGGAGATAGCATTGTAGCACACAAATGGGCAGGAGAAGCACCCTTTCAGATAATATCCTTTCTTTCACAAGGATGCTAAGCATGGTGGCAGACAACCCCAACCAAACTTCCGGTTCCTGGATTTCATACTTCTTTGTCAAGGTGTACATTCCACTTTTTTGTTTTTCTTGATGTAAAGCGAACGCTACTTTTTATTGCACACTTGATTTGTCTTTATTAGGCACTACTGATAAGTTGGGCCTCTTTGAGAAACATCTCAAACAATATAAAAGGCTAACCGTAGACTTTTTTTAAATTAATTTGTGGGTTTAGGCTCGATTGCTACCTTATTTAAAGAGAAGAGATTCACACTTAACACATCTGAGCTTGTATTCCCCTGAAAAAATGAAGTCCAAGGTTATGATAAGATGTGAATAAATTGTTGCAAGGCCTATGAGAACTGCTCACTATTTTTTCTTTTCTTTTGTGGAATGCTTCAGTAAGACTTCAATCAGTTTCGATCTTATATGTGATTAAATGGTGGCAAATTATAGGTGGCGTTTTATAACTTATTCAATTTAAGAGCCTTGTATGGTAGTGCCATGAGTATTATGGGTGCAGAGCAAGGGACATTGCTTGGCTAGTGGAAGAATCAGATGATGTTGCCAATGGTTAACCAACGTTGCAATAAAATTATCTGTAATCAGATTTTTTGGTTTTGAGATATAAGTTTGTTATTTAAAATTTGTCTTTTATCTTTAGATTCAGATTTTATATTTTGTAATCTATTTTTATAGGTCTCTTTTTACAAAATGTCATTGAAGGATATGAACATCATGAAATGGGATATTTTATAATTGTTCTCATACACAAATTTTGAAAACTGAATTATAATATGACAATTACTTAAATCTTGAAAATCTATATTTTGAAACAAAATTTTCATCTGTATAAATTGATGTCTAATTTTAAATCAACATTTCAAAATATTATTTGAATTGTTAATCATAAATAGTACAACTTGCAACATGGTAATTACAAATTCTTTTTCTGAAACTTATCAACTTTGATTCATAGGCATGCAAACTATAAGAGGCATGTAGTAGGCAATTTTGGTTGCAAGCTCCTCATGACTCATGTAATGTGGACGCTTAGTCATGATTTGCTCTATTGTGACAACAAAGTCGAGAATATATTAGTAGACCTAGATTTCAAAACCACCATTTAATCTTTCATCGAGTAAAGGTGACTAGCCTCGGTCTTTTATCTTTAGAGACTAGTGGCATTGATTGTCAGAGCAACATATTGTTACTATTGACACAAATTGATTTTATGCTTTTTATTTACATTTATGAGGTCATATTTGAGCTATTTAATATAATAATTCATTTAAAAAAACTCAATTTAAGAATTTTATGTCAGACATGTGTAGCTTCATGTTGTTAAGTCCAATTTGAGTTGTCTTCGATCAATATTCATATTTTATTATAAATTTTGGTGAAGCATCCAAGTAGTCAAAAGAAATCATTTTAGATATGTGGAATTTATGTAAAATTCTGCTTGTTGCTTAAGTATTTTGGACTATTGTTTATGAATTTATAGGATTACAATTTGTTTCTTCAAAGATTTCAATACACAAGACAAAAAAATCATAAATGCAAACAACCGAATTAAAAAAAGCTTAGGCTTGTGTAGACATGTTTAACTAATTACCAACAAGAAAGCTTTTCCATGAAAAAAGAATATTGAAAATTGAACATATGCAAACTTGAGGTTAAGTGTCACCTTTATAGCTATGCAGAGAAAGACAATCTATGAATTTTCTTCTTGATAGCTCTATTGCAAGGTGATAGAAGCCATAGTGGTGTCCATAAAGACATTAGAATGCCCATTATTATTGGTATTCTAGGAATCAACCAATGCACATGTGATAGTACTTATTTAAAAAATCATAATCTAGAAACCATAATGGTGTCTATATAGGCATGGGAATGGCTATTATGAATAGTATTATAAGAATTAAATGGTGTGAATGCAATCGATATCATATTTAAAAAACAAGAAAAAACAAAGAAATTAGTCTTGTTTGATATTTAAAAAAAATAATAATTTTTGATCATTTACTAGTTTGATAGTGTTTCACAAGTTGTATGTTTCCACTATAGAATCAAACAATAATTTATTCACTTGACAATTTTATCATAGATTGCATGCTTCCACTACTAGATCAAATAATAGCACAATGTACACCTTCCTATTACTATGCACCTAATGGATTACATAACATTTTAAAACTTGTAATGTATTGTTCTCTCAATACATTTTCTCACACTACAATAATATATAATTTTCTATCTTTAAAAAATTCACAAAATTCTTCTTCACATTGCTGTAGTCCATATCTCCATCTAGTCCATCTAGTTAGCTACATTCTTTTCTAGTGATTTGTAAAACTTACAATCTACATGACTTAATAATTACATTCATTTTCCTATTGCGATGTCTATAACTATAGTTATCCCACCTTCTTGGAAATTAAATAAAATACTTATTCTACACCAATAATTGAATTGACAATCAAAACAATATCATGCAAAATTCATTGTCAAATTTAATAAATTCAAAATGCTATAGTGATATTGGTAGAATATATGCTCATCTCAATTGTCTCATTGTGTGATTTAATGCTTCTTGATATTGGATAAATAATTCAACCATTGGTTTGCATTTCTATCCCACTCGAAAAGTAATTTTTGATGATTAGTATACAATGCCTTCTTGCTACCATACTTTGTTTTACTTAACATATTGCTCTTCCAATACATTTTATTAAAATAAAATAATATATAAGTATTACTTTTTAAAATTTCACTAAGTCTACTAAGAGTTTACAACCTAATGTTTCATCAATAATTATATCTACTCAACTAAATTCTCTTTTAACCATTTCCAAATATTAAAATATATCATAATTAAATAATAAAATTTAGAAATATTATATTTGACTCCTCCTACATCACTATTTCTTGAAAAAAGACTTACACATAGTTTACTTCTTAGTGAATTATATAACCAAACTAATGCTATACTAGTCTATGAATGAAAGCAAACTAATCAAAATCAATGATAGTAAGTAGAAGTAATACATATCTTTTTTCAAATGATGCCATCCTCTTATAAATCACAAAATTAGCAAAATCAACGAAGGTTTTTACTTCAATTTAAAGGGGTGAATTGGGGAAAAACAAGACAAATAAAGTAGATCCACTTAGAAACAGAATATGGGTTTGGGTGCAAAAACTTTGGAAAGGAAATTGACAATTAAAAATCACACATTAAATTTCTAAGATCAATAAAACAATGCCACTTAGAAAAAAGTGGGCTTGGATACAAAATCTTAGAAGGGAAAATCACAATTGAAAACCATTTATTGTATGACCTTGTAATCATATTAAAATAAATAGCTTGAAATATGGTTTTGTGCCTTGAATCCCTTAAAAACATCACTTGAATGGTCATAATAATTTAAATGAAATATAAATGGGAGCTCTTAGCTAGAAGGTTAGGTAATCTCCTCTAGTTTGACATACTTAAGATCTTATGCATATTTGCAAATAAGAGTTATGGATTGATGTAGTATCACTTGAGCTCCATCATTATTCAATAGAAACTTGATATTATATCAATGGAAACAATGTGGTCATGATATTGGTTTTATAAAAATGAATTAGGATATGTCAGCCATCCTTTATAAATTAGAGTTATGAATTGGTGTATAGTATTAGTTGTTGTAGATCCACCAATATTCAACACAAAATTGATATTATTCCTCCATGAAAATAATATGGTCTTAATGATTCTTGTGAAGTGTAAAATAAACAAGTAATGTCACATTTTTCAAAAAATCTCCTTTTTTTATTTAATTAGTTTACATGTTGTAAGAGTTGGTATAGAATACTCTACACCATGCAAGATTTGGATGAAGATTATAGCCACCCAAGATCTAGGAACTTCATGAAAGCACAAGAGTGATCAACTACGAAAGAATAATGCTATTCTAGTAAAGGATGCAATCAATATGATTTACATATGAGACCACCTAGTTATATAGTCAAGGTGAGACATAAGATTAAACAGGATCATGACGAGTGTCTTAATCCTATGTCACGTGTGACAACTTATCATAACTACCTAGGACACGTGTTAAAAGTAAAAATATAAGATAAGATCTAATGACAACTAACACCTTCTAGAAAGATTCCCTCCTAGGACCTAAGTAAAATTAACATGTTAATAGGACCTACTAATAACTAGATAGGTAAAACACCTATTTACACCAACACATGTACATGCGTTTAACAATTATAATTTCCATGATTTAGTTAATATAATGGATGTATGAGCTTCTCCATGCTTTGGTAAAATGGAGTACTTTGATAGGGTCTCTACTTTAATAGGGACAACAACATGCTTGTCCATTGCAAGGTAAAACACTCCAAAACTTTGATTATGGGCTTTAAGGCTTAAATTTGATAGTTAATTTTTTGTGATGGTTATCCATTCAAATTTTCCCTTCAAAATGTTCATATTTTAATTAAAAAAGTTAAACCATAAATCATATATATATGATCTTATATATTTTTGATGGTCTATCCAAAATGTCCCTATTCATGTGATACAATATTTCCAAAATTTTCATTGTATTTTATGGAAAATCCCTAAATATAGCAATATGACTATCAAATTTAGGCCCTTGGCTTATAGCTAGGCATGCATGCTCATTTGTCTAGTCAAGTTGTTAGGTTATTTTTGAGATAGTTGTTTGTGGTGGTTTCTTTTCCTTTCAAATATGCTAGGATGGAAACGAGGAAAGAGGGAAAGAAATTAAGGTTTCTATAGAGCATGCCAAGTATGTGAGCTTGTAAATATACAATTTTTTGTGGATTTAGTATAGTACTTGAGTAACTTCATTGAGCTGATTTCTTACTAGTGCATCACAAGTTATTGATGATTGATGGATTCCTAGGGCTAGGTTTCAAAAAGACGGGTGAAGCCACAATAGTGGTTTATAATTGAAGTGAGGAAGGAAAACTCATAGAAAATGAATGCATGGAAAAAAAAATGATTTTAGGGGTTCGTATGAACTTATTGGTTCGACCGAACCCATTAGGGGTTCGCTAGAACTTATTGGTTCGACTGAACCCATTAGGGGTTCGCTAGAACCTAGGTTTGGGCGAACCCTCCTAATACTTTCCCGCCAAAAAAGCCATCAAAACCCCTCATAGAAGGGGGGTTCGAATGAACCCTGGTTCAAGTGAAACCCCTAGTGGTTCACTCGAACCCCTAGGGGTTCGTTCGAACCCCCTTTATTCCTCATCCCCTCCCTGAGACACTTAAAAACTTGAATTTTGGTACTTCGGAGCTCAGGTTGAGGATGAAAATGGAGGAATCTTCACAAACCCAACTTGAATCAGGTAGTCCTCAAAACAAGCTATCCAACGATATGATTTTAATATGTTTTGGTTTTATTATGTATTTGTTTTTTTAGTTTTATTAAACATAGGTTTTCATCGAAAATGAAGGTCTCTGTTACATGTGGAAAAATAGCATATTATCAAATTTTTTTGAAAAATATGAGTGCACCAGATATTGAAGTCCTTAATCAACAAAAAAAAATAAAATTGAATTCGATATATACAAAAAATTTATGCATTATACGGCTATATCGAATTGTAATTGGTTTAACTTTGAAACTTGATTAAAGAAAAAATATTCAATAAAAAGTCGACCAAGTGGAAGCACTAGATATCATAGTTAAAAATCTAAATTGAAAGAATTAGAATTTTATCCTTCATGGAAAAAAGTTGTGTTATACGGTGTGTCACTTTTAAAAATGTTGTTTCTGAAAAAACCAGTTTGTGGGAGATGGAAAAAGAAGTGTAATCTGATTCCAAAATTTTTGAAAAGAATATTTTTAGAATCTATAGACAAAATGTGACGAGACTCTAGTTTTCATCATCTTCAAATTCTTCATGGTTTAGCCGCTATAGGGTTTGGCCAAAAATTGTAAACCACTATTGTGGGATCACCCAGACAAGGCATTTTTTTTGGAGCAAAAAAAAAATGAATGCAATATTCAAACTACCATGAAATGAATCAAGCACAATGCAAAAGCCAAATAACTATATCATAGAATACGTAGAATGCAATGATCACTCCTTGTTTATATAGGACGAGATGGAGGTAGGAAGGTGAAACAAAAAGACTAACTAACCCTCCAAGTGATGTGACACTTGTAGAACACTTGGGAGAAGTGTGAAGGCATGTGTTAAGTGTCTATGAGGTGAGACAATTAAACACTAAGTGAACTTAAGCTAGTGTGAATAGGACTAATAGGTGTAGGAACTAGATAAGTGATAACTAGATGCATAAAAATACTTTTCACACTAACACCCCCCTTAAGTGATACTTAGGGAGTAAGTCATTGAAAGGTGAGTCCTGAAAACAAGGCCTGATAGGTAGAAGTGGGGTTGTTGGAAAGTACAAGGGAGAGGAAAATGGGAATGTAGTTTTTTGAGGTGGTAGAAAGGTCAACTTGAATGATATATGGTGATTAATTTATGCATGGATAGGGTCAGAAAGTACTAAATAGTTGTGATAGAGGATCCATACATCAAATTCAAGTTGATTTTTTTTAGAAAGACTTGCACAATTACAATCATAATGATGCTCAACCATGTGAAAGTCCCCCCACCACCCATTCAACTATGGCTAAGTTATCTCTCATCCATTCCAAAATTAGGATTATTGATTTAATAAACTTATGGTATACAGGTCTAACGAAGTACTTCAAATTAAAATTCAAAAGTACTTATATAACTATGATAGTCTACTAGTTTGATATATGTTCATAGGATTGAATAAGAATCTCAATGCATCCAATTACCCTCAAACATGGATATGACTTGATTCTTATACTAAACATTCTACCAAAATAATAAGGATTAATTATTAAATGCAATATAATGTGGTGACATCTTCTACAACTAATTGGTGAATAAAATATTTAATCAAAATGAGTAGATTGAGGGCTGAGTCCCTCACTTTCGAACAACTAGATATAACCCTAGTCAATTCACACCAACCTTAGAAATCCAACTTGAGTCTTCTTTAGTCCTTCCTCTCTATTTCACCAAATTACTCCCCATATTTCTTACTATTGGTGCTCTTTATAACTCCATTGGCTAATATTTCCTTGATTTCTAATTCCTTGATTTCTCTCCAACCAAGCATCTCAACAAGTTTCCTAAGCTCCTATTCACTACTTCCATTTTCCCATCAATTTATGGATGGTATGTTGAGCCAAAATTTATTTCTATTTTCATCTTTTTCCATAATGTTCTCCGAAAGTATCCCACAAACTTGTCTCTATCTAAAACTATTATTTTTGGTAAATTGTGTAAACTTACCACTTCCATAATTTTTTTTGCTATGTATTACATCATTGATTTTCTTATAGAATGAAGTGCACCATATTGGAAAACCTATCTATGAACACCATGATCGAATCATTTCCTTTTTGCATTCTTGGAAATCCTAATACAAAATCCATGTTTATGTCGCCCCATGATTTTTGTGGCATTGGTAGGTGCTAGTATAATCCAACATTGTGATTGTGTCACTTGGTGACTTGGAAAGTCCTAAAGCCTTGGATGAGTTTTCTCACATCCTTGTGTATTTTTGACCATTGATAGTTTTTATTGATTGAGGAAATTATCTTATCTATCTTGAAATGTCCAACCAATCCTTTGCAATATTTCTCTTTAATTATATTCTCTCTCATGGAGCTTCTTGGTATACCTAAAGAGTTCCATTTGAGTAAAATCTCATATTGAATCAAGTAATCCAACCACTTACTTCTATCCATGCTTATTGACTCCTTATATTCCTTTTATGCTTCTACAAAGTTAGACTCAATCTTATACAAATGTTTTAGCTTTGCAAACCCATGTACTTCAATCCTCAATGCATCAACAACCTTATTGAACTTATTGCTCTAGTGTTTGAGCATAAAAAGTGAAACTTTGCATGAAATATACCCATCACATGTATCTTTGATTCAATTTTAATTTGATTACTTAGGTATTATAGTGCTTGATGATCAATGTACAACATAATTTCCTTAGGTAATAGGTAATGCCTCCACTTCTTGAAATATTGCTTCTTAGCATCATTCAAATTATCACTAAATTAAGCTATTGGTCTTCCTTCTTGGCTTAACATCGCTCCAATTGCATTCCCACTTACATCACAATCCACTTGGAATATCTTGCTAAAATATAGCAAGGAAAAAATTGGCTACTTTCTGAATTTCTTCTTTATAAATTTAAAACTCTCATCCACCCTTGAAGTCCACTTGAATTCCTTCTTGTTCCTCTCATGATCTCCATTAGCAATGCACCAATTTTTCTATTTCTTTTGATGATTTTTGGTATAAACTAGCTAATCCATGAAATGATCTTACTTCCCCTACATTTGTTGGTGTGGACCACTACACATTGGATTTTATTTTATTTGGATCCATATTTAAACCTTTCTTTGAGATCACAAATCCCACGTACACTAGTTCTTCCTTCATGAAACTAGACTTTTTCAAATTGATCAATTTTTTTTCTTCCCTTATTCATCTGTCACATAAATGTGCTTGACACATTTATGAGTCCATAAGGAATAACCAACCACTCATATAAAACCTTGTTGGTCTTGAAGGTTGTTTTCCATTAATTCACTTCTCATACATCATGATTTGGTGATAGCCACTCTTCAAGTCAATTTTGGTGAAGTACTTTGCCCCACTTGAGTAGTCCATGATATCATCCATCTTGGGTAATGGTAATCTATACCTTATGGTAAGTTTATTGATCTCCATGGAATAATTATACATTATCCACTTACCATCCTTCTCGGGTGCAAGAATCACAAGCACCATACATGGGCTCAAACTTTCCCAAATCAAAACCTTCCTTAGTAACATGAGTACGTTATAGATCAATCACCCTTGAGGCATAACATGAGTGCATTGTAATGCACTTGTGTTTTTCCTTTAATGCACCAAAAGTGGTTGTGACCACTTTTTGGTCCTCTATATTTGTGCACATGCCTCATGAAATACTTGAGGTTATGTTTCTTTATTTTCTACTACACATGTCTAGTATATCTTTTACCATTGACCATCTTCCATGTTCCCACTTTGCTTATTCACATGTAGATTGTTTCAATATGTTTTCATTATTTATGCTAATTTTCATACACACTTGTGATGTCTTCTATATGTCATGCTCACAATGCTTGTTATGGCTTATCTTGATCATGATCTATGACTATCCACATTTGAATCCATATTCATTGGTTGATGTTTATCATATTTTCATGCCTATGAAACTATCCTCATGAGCCTTGTTATGTTTTTATCTTATGTTGAATCTCATTTTGATGTATTATCATCAAATGATCTTTCAATTTCTTATAACACATTTCTAGAGCTCTCTTATCATATTGCATATGTACTAGGGGCAATCATCTTTCCATGAGCTCTCATGATTGCATCCTACTTATTTATGCTTATGTACATATCTTTTAGATTTTAGTAAACTTTTGATGTGTTTACATGATCCTTACCTAGCTTTGATGGCCAAACTTGCCTCATGCTTTTCCTATATTGGGAGAAAGCTTTAGGCTTGATGACCATCACCAATTTATGATTTTATGCCTATTATTCAATATTTTTTGCATGCTTGTTACTAAATTATCTTTATAAAACTCACTATATGTTTTACATGTTATATCATGTCATACATGTGCTTAAATGATTACATATTATTTGATTTGTTTATGCTTTTCATCATTTCAATTATTAAGTAAATTCCCCCCCTCTTACAATTCCTTACATACTACATATAAAAATAAATAGAGGGGGCATATATTGTCAATGTTCTTATGACTTATATTTCACCTAATGACTTATGCTACATAAAGGCTCATCACCATACCAAGAAAAATCTTGATTGCATTAGACACCCACAAGCAAGTAGAGTTCTATCACATTATTGTAATCAAGTGGATCACATATTTCTATATTAAGTGGAGTCATGTGGTTGTATTTAATGTGCTATCAGATATGCCACATCAAGCAAAGTATCTTTGCATCGCATTCTATACATGTGCAAAAATATCTAACTATATTTTTCTACTTCTCATTTTTCATAGACAATTGTTCAATAACTTGTTATAATTTGTGGTTATTTCTCTTGTGCAATAGAAGCTAAATTCATTACATACAATTTTCTATTTTTCAATTTTCTATCAAGCATACTTGCCATGGGGAAGAATACAAGAACATAAGAATGGACCATTACATTACATGGACTGAATATCCTTTTGAAAATTTATCTAAATATTTACTTTTCATCTTGACTGAGAACATTAATAAACTTTGAAATACATGCTCATTTTTTATTCAAATGCATGTCAAAGTGGGGGAAAAATCTAATGGTAAAATTTCTCTACCCATGCCAATTCCCATTTAATTTTGAGCCCATTTTATTGCAAGGGCTTAATATAATTAAATAACAAGTGACACACTCCTATGTAGTAAGTTTGGCTCATGATTTGATGTATATTCCTATCCCTTTCACATTCATTTACAAATATTTTCAAACATTCAAATACATACCTCACCCCTATTTTACACACTGCCAAATATTTTCCATTATAAATCATTTATTGTACCTTTACTCACACATATATCCACACATTTCTTCATTGCCTTGAAACTACTAAGTTTTTGTCCAAGGTCAATCCTATGTGGATTAGTTTGACCTTCAAAATTTGAAACTCTAAATTCTAAATTCTAAATTTCTAATAAAAAATGTACTAGCAATCATGAGGCAACTTGGTACTTGTTTGTGTGACTTGTTGGTATGTTTTATATTTAAAGAAATTTATTTTTGTAATTAATTCTTATGGTCAAACAAAGAACATTCACTCTAGGAACACGCCATATTTTGAGACAAAAAATATTTAGAGCACACTTTGATTTCTAGATGACAAAGTTCTACATATAGATCATTTACACATTTGTGTATAATATCTTCAAACATTTGCATATAACTATAAATCCAATCCATCTAGGAAGTTGATCTAGAAGAACTTGACCCTAGCAATCCAAGAGTGTCCCCTACTTTGTTTGTTAAACAACACCTTGATAGTTTGACATTACTAGAATAAAGAAGGTGAAGGCAAAGAGAAAGAGATCTTTGCTACTAATTTTTGTTAAATAATTATTTTGTGTCATAGTTTATTTTTGTGTATTAGCTCATTCCTATGGTATTCAAGTTTGATCCTAAGGGATTTAGATTTGATCCCTCAATATTTTTGAGACTGCATAGGTTCCAAGACATTCATCACACTATAACTATTAATTTTATGCCTTAGTGACTAAATTTTGTGTAACATCAACATTAATTTTTTATTATTATTCTTGTAGTTAATTGTATTTATACCCCTATCTATTATATTATTACTTTCAAACAATAGTTTAATTTACTAGTTCCTAATTGTAAAAATCTAAATTAGTTATATTTAATTATGTACATTTATTTATTAATCTAAATTATTTATATAAGGAAATTATTTCTTTATAAAACTATAACTACTCTATACTATATTATTTAGAGTTAGATTATATCATCTAAGTCTTAAAAAAATATTTAAGCATGTATCAAAGGGTTGTAGTTTAACTGTTTAGAACAATTGGTGAGAATGATGGTATGTTTATTGATTATGCCATCCACTAAAGTTCAAATCTTCTCAAAATACAATAAATAAGAGATGAGATTAAAATCATAGTCGTACCCTAGATACTTTGGCGAAAACAGATACCTTATGTATCAAAAAGTTGTAGTTTAATTAGTTGAGAGTAATTGGTGAGAGTGATGATATGTTTATTAATTATGCCATCCACTAAAGTTCAAATCTTCTCAAAATACAATAAATAAAAAATGAGATTAATATCGTAGTCGTACCCTAGATGCTTTGAAAAAAAGGATACCTCTCAATCTCACTCTAAACCAAAATAGTCAATTATACATGAAACTTAAACCCATACTCCCAATAGAAATAAGTTAATAAAATGATATAAAAACTTTTAAAAATTCAAGCATAAGACCATGGTAGAATTAAAATATCAGTCCATGGAAAGTTTGGAGCATATGGGCAATAATCCATGGATGACACTTGTCAAAATAATTGTGGACCGAATTTGAAAGTAAGTGCCAACCAAATAGTAAAGTCCGCAAACTAATTATTCCAACGCTGACGGTTTTAACATTGTGTGGGGCAACTGAATCAAAATCTGTCCGGCAGCCATGACCCAACTCACGCGTGGCACTGCTTACAGACAAAATCTATTCAACAGACATGATTACAGCTTGGAATGTTTACAGCAATTTGTACATGGAGTATTTGATCATAAATTTCACACAATTCGTCCCTCAGCGTCAAAAGATTTTCTTCACTTTTATTGGAATTTCAAATCTCATTCCCAAAAATTGATCATTAGGCTCTTTTACGGCTTTAGATAAATTTACCCTCAGCAATTCACCGCCAATAATTTATTCTAACAATTTATTGTCAACAATTTATTGTCATGACATATTCATTGCTGTCATCAGTATAAATTCACCACCAGCAATTTGGTATATTCATCGTGTATACCTTTTTTATGCATTCAACAAAATCTGTAATTTTTCTTTTTTGGGTGCTCTTGGCCACTTAAATATTGAAAAATGTATGCATGGTGAATATACCACGACGATGAATTGCTGGAGGTGAATTGTATATGTGATGAATATGTCATGATGATGAATTGTTGGAGGTGAATTGTATATGCGATGAATATGTTGCGATGATGAATTGCTGGAGGTGAATTGTATACGCGATAAATATGTCACGATGAATGAATTGCTGGAGGTGAATTGTATACGCGATGAATATGTCACGATGATGAATTGTTGGAGGTGAATTGTATAAGCGATAAATATGTCATGATGATGAATTGTAGGAGGTAAATTGTATACGCGATGAATATGTCGCGATGAATATGTCACAACGATGAATTGTTGACAGTGAATTGTTAAAATTGAATTACTAGTGATGAATTACCGACGATGAAATTTCTTAGAGCCCTCTTTTCCTGAAAAAGAATTTGGGAAGTTAGAGGCTGCAGAGAAAATAAAGAAATCAATTTACAAAACAAATCAGCAGACGAGGAGTAAAGGAATTACAGAAACTCTGTGTAAACTTCTCATACTTGGTGTTCGACGTGTGGCCGCCATTGCAACAGTTCCATGATCAAGCTGTCAGATTGTATTAGTCATTTCAGTTCTTTCCAGGAAGCGCTTTTTCTTTGTTGCATGATTAACATCCTGGTTAACTGCTTATGGGTTAACTGTGAACATCACTATCTCCGCTTGAGCTATTTTCTCAGGGATTGGCAATGCTTTGCATGTGAACACGAAGACATGGATAGTCAACATATTGCTTTATGGCGCCATGGGCGGTCTGACTGAAAAAGCTCACCAAAGAAAAATCAGAAAGCTTTTTCAAGAAAGGGGTCCAATGAAGTGGATGTGAGAAATTTTAGAAGAAAAAATGTGGGTGCTTTATATAAATCGATGCTTGATATTATTTCATAAATATTATTTATAAAAAAATTATGAATTTTTATTGCAGACATAAAATTTCCACAGTTTATGATAATCAAATTTGGAAAACATTTCAATTTCAAGAAATAAAAGACGTGTCAAGTATACAGTTTTTGTTGGTGATTTGTTGAGTGAAATTGCATTTGAAGTTGTAGATAACTTGGTAAGTGGAATGTCTTAATTGTATTGAGTAATTGTAAGTTGCTTTCACACAAAAGTGATAAGACAAGATTAGATAGTGGGAACAACATTGCTAAGTATAGAGTCATGGTATATGATTGATTGTTTTGTTTTCAAAAACATATGAGAAATTGTAGCCCAATTAGATACATGCTTCAATGCAATGCACCAAGTGCATAGTATGGTCCTAGACTAATGTATGCCTTTTGGTATACTCTTAGACTAGTCATCTGTTTTAGTTGTAGACTAGGTCATGATGTGTGGTGTGGTCCAATTGATTTGGCCTAATCCTCTAATACTGCATACTTTTGAAAGCAGATGCCTTCATTCCTAGACCTAATTTTACATATGGTCTTGTTAAGTAGCACTCAAGGAATTGATTCAAGATGAAAGGTGGGATCCTTGGCTTGTCAATGCCAATCGAGCCCCTAGAAGTGGAAAAAGTGTTAAGTGAATATGTCAAGAAAGTATTGTAGATGCACACATACATTTGTATTGGCGAAGCAATGCATAGCATAGATACCAAAGAGCTAGCTTTAAGTGTTCTAAAAAAAATAGTCTTTGAGTCATTTGATTGTGATTTCTTCCTCATTCTAAATGACTTACAAATGTTCTTAAATATTTGTCTGTAGTTGTTAATTGAAATTTTTTGGCCTATAAGTTGGCTAAGTTTAACACCTATTTTCTAAAAGGGTCAACTTACGGGTAGGAAAAATTAGATATAAGATTGGTGGAGTAGGTCATGCCATATAGATTAATTTATGGTGGCAAAACAAAACGGAATGCATAGTGGTACAACATAAGATGGTCTAAAGTGACTAGTAGCTAACACATGTTAGGTAGGAGTTGATTTGTGCATCAAATAGTTCAAATCAAGGAGCAAAAATATATATATAATTTACAATATTTGTGAAAAGTTGCAAAGTGGTGCACAAAAATAAAGGTATAAAAGTGTAGGGTATGCACCTTTATGCTATATAGAAAGATATACAAGATATAAATAAGATAATATTATACATTTTTTAATGATGCACACTTTTTTATATAGCATAATAAATCTAAGACCATTTTCAAGATACATTTGTGTTAAATGGTATTTGTTTTTAATATCTTTCTAAAAACAATTTCTTGGCAATATACTATATTGAATTGGAAAAGTAAAATTTCAATAATGACATTGGAAATACAAATTGTAAATTACTTCTAAAACATCTACTATATTTATGACAATGTCAAACCACTACAATTTATTGCAATAGCTTTTTGTGTTCCACCAATCCCTTCATTAATGTACTTGTAAAAGTGATAAATAGTCATTCTTATTGTAAAATAGGAAAAAAATTAGCCATTGAGCCGATTGAATGTGAAGAAAGATCATAATAGACTATTTAAGTGAAAAATGTTCTAAGGAACACATATTTCAAGTTACTAATCAAATGACTAGTCCTAATTTAGTTCTTTGGACCCTTACAAATATTGTGACTAGGTAAAAGCATAAAGTTGTGTCACACTTTCGGCCAACTAAATAGTTCTGAGCGAAATATTTTCAGCCGAAAAAGTTTTGTTTGAATAGGTTTCGATTGAAACCACATCGTCTATACGTGGCACACAAAGTTTCGACCGAATATGTTTCACCCCAATCCAAAAAAATTAAATTGTTTCCTTTGTTGCTTTGAAATTGGCTTATTTTATATGCATGGTTTTGATAGAAAGGGTTTCGATAGACAATAGTTGACGTCAAATGAAAACTATCAAATTATGACTAGTTTGACTTTAAAATGTTATTATGAGAAAAATATACATCAAAATTTCAAAAAAATAAATCCATGCACTAGATATTGAAGTTATCTATTTGGAAAAAAAAATTAGGGGAAAATGAAGTTTTTTTCTATTTATTTCTTGACGTCAAGTAAAGGTCACTTTTTCCTAAAATTTTCAGCATTCCAAAATCTACTCTTAGATTGATAAAAAAAAATCAAAACAATTTTTTAAAAATCTAAAAAATTACAGGAATAAACTTCATCAATATTTCTACATTTCATTAGTTTACATCATTTTGAAACTCAAAATATAAAGACCACTTT
>VDFB02028489.1:0-92499 GCA_007258455.2 Sequoia sempervirens
TAGGAGTCTGTCATAATAAGCTAACATTTCATCATGTATATCATCATCTATAAATTGGTCATGTCATCAATCGAACTATGTGGTCTCTGCGTGTATAACGTAGGCAAGGCTAATCTGTCGATCAGCCCCCGAGGCCCCTAGGATAGGTCTTTAGGTTAGTCTCTTGGTCAAAATCTCATAAAATCCCAAAAACATTGGAAAACTAAAAATCAAAACATTTGTAAAACCTCAAAAAAATACCAAAAATAGCCTCAAAACATTGCAAAACGTCAAAAACATCCAAATATTTTAAAAATCAGCCAGCCTCATCTAAAACTGCACCACGCCAATAAAGCACCATTCATAATAAAGCGTCGTCATCCCTCAACCTTTGGTGAAACAGTTAGAAACAGGTCTAGCAGGTTAAAAGCAAAACTCAAAAGCGTCAAGTCTCAAGTCTAAGTCAGTACGTAAACAAATTGGTCATCTCTTCATATCGGTAACACCATCATCTGAATTTGTCCCATATCAATCATCACTCATAAATGAAATGACGTGCCGCCATCCACTAACATGTCCTAGGATGAATCCTTCCTACAATGGGCATTATCTTTTGGCAATAAGTTTCGCTTATCATCCTTAGAAAACACATCCTTTTCCGTTAGCGGTATTGAAGAGCATTAGTCTGTTTATTTACTTGGTCTTTATCTTTTGACTTATCTTATTTTGCACTCATTCCAAGGACCTCTCGATGATATCCGAACGAAGGATTTAGAGAGATAGGAATGGGGCAACGATCATTATCTTTTGTCTGCTGTGCTTGTTGGGCGTTCTTGTAAAATAACTTGGCGAATACTTGCTTTGTTAGATATGTATGGAGGATTTGATAGCTTGTTGACTATTGCATTGATTGGTTATACCTTTAGGTGTTTGGTCGAGATGTTGAGACTTCTAAGTGCATCTAGCAAGGACTGTATGTCGGTGTGAACAAGAATACTCCTATCTGCTTGTTGAGTCAAAGTCCATCACACTAAGTGCCATAAATATACGGTCCTTCATACCTTGATGCATTGTGGAAATTGTTATCAAAAATAAAGTAAGTGACCCTTTGAAAATCCCAATCCTTGATGAAAATCATCATCATCATCACCTATCATCGTCATCTCTAATAAAGTCTCGACCAATCATGGACTTGTGGGATCCTCTTGTCATCATCTCATTTCTGCACTAACATCATCATCACCGATTCATCCATCATACATCCATCGTGCATTCATATCATCATCATAATATAGATCTGTTAGTCTAAGCATATCATAAATCATCCATTGCATAATCATAGTATATCACATCATCCATCTCATCCGTCTCACATCATATCATCATTTAAGTTATTTAGAATAATATAGATTTGTTATTTGCATCGTCATCCATAACCACCCATTTTGAACCTCTTTATCGCGAGATCGACCCTCAAATCGAATCTTTTCGCTCGATCTCTCGAGGGGGCAATGTACCAGTGTACTTCTTTCCGCTGGGGCATCTGAAAAATCATGAAATTTTTTAATTTCGATTGCGGCAAGTTTATTCTTTGAACCAACGCAACAATTACATTGTTTCAAAGAGGGGCAAAATGTAGACATGCAAAATTTACATTCTGCATTTGATCAGGATCATTTATCAACCGAACTAGATGTTGCATTAGGTCCATTCATCACCTTTAATCCATTCATTAAATAATCTCATTTATCAAATAAACATTATCATTCAACCTTCATCATCCATTTAATTAAATAAATCAGGAATCCATTTAAATCAAATCCTAAATCACTTTCCAACCTTTTCTGATTTAAATAAATCAATTATCAAAGTCCAAAATGTCAACTCATCTAATCAGCATTAATCAGCATAATCATCATCTAATCCTAATATAATGCTAATCCCACCCCACTTGCATTATCTAGATCTAGCCACTTGCACAATAAATCAATTTTATTGATTTATTAAAACACTCATTTTCTCTCAACATGACAAGTCAAACAGGGCATTTATTGCTCTTCTTTCTTGTCCCCCTCTCAAAATTTATTGCAAATTTGAATTCAAAATTTCCCCCTCTTGGGCACTCTTCCCAAATCTTGCATATACATCAACTAATCACATGATGACAAGTGTCCTCAACTCATTGGCTTATTTTTGATCCCACATTGGTCCCTCTTCAACACTTGGCATTTTGAAAATCTTTAAATAGGTGCATCATCCTCAAGCAAATCCTTCACAATCTATTGCAAGGTTACTCTCTTCATTTGAGATTTGATCTTGTTCACCATCACTCCACCATCTCCATTTGCATTTGCACAATTTGAGTTTTGATCAAGGATTGGGAAAGGGTCACTAGCACATGTGACACCAATCCAACTATGGAATAGGTAACTTGTGATTGCTTTCATGATGCTTGTAGCTTTCTTTCATCCTTTTGTTGCATGTTTTAAGCATTTTACAAGGTATTTCATAGAGGTATTTTGTTAAATTTGTGAAGTACTAACCCCTATATGAGTTTAGTTTTTTGCAGATTTTAATGGATGCCTACAATTTGGATTACACCATTGAGGATATTCATCTCCTCTATGATGTTAGCTTTGATGAAGTTGCATTGAACCATTGCCATATTTGGATCTTTCTCTTGCCTCACCTACATCAAATTCTATCATGAAAAATTGTGTAGATATTCATGAGTTGACATATCTAGAACTCAATCATCATCTTTTTTGTCATGATCTATAGCAATACTAGATTCTCACCAGTCTAGTTGTTTCTATACATCCATGGTCCATGTTCCTGAATCTCATATGGTACATTTTCCATCTTATCAACATCCATCACACATAAACATTAGCTTGGAGATCTTTTAGCATCATTCAAAGGTATCATTGGCATAATTTTAGTCTTTGGATCATGTGCATCATTCAAAGAAATTGATCTTACATCTTTCACATTCCTATCTAGAATGGGAAGCAATTTTGGACATATTTGTGGTGCTATTTCCTCCCAACCTCAAAGAAATTTTGTTTAGTGATTGTGGATCATCTTCAACATCTAGTTTTGAGCATCTACAAACACTAAAAACATCATTTTGAGGGGAAATTGTATGGTTTATGTTCTCCTATTTGTTTTGAGAGGAAGCATTTCCTCACATGGAGTTCATTACTTCACATTTTCTAGAGTGGTCACATATACCTTCTCTCTTTTCTATCCTAGGGAGAAACATTCACTGTAAATTATTCTAGAAGTCTTTGGGGGTTCATCATGATTCCTCCATCTATCACTTATATTATTCACTTGTACATTCACATTTTCATTGCATTTCTCTTTTGGAGAGGAGTTTTATTTCCCACCACTTTTTCTCCTTTTCCTCCACTTTATCATAATTTTTTTCATGAGTACCTAACATGGCCTAGTAGATGAGACTCATCATCTTGCATAAATTACTCCCTAAGCTCCAATTAAGGGGGGTGTTAGTGCAAATAGTGTCTTTATCCATCTAGATAGGATATCACCTTTATCTAGGATTGACCTATTCATACTCATAGCTTAATTTAACTTAGGTTTAATTATATTTTTTTCTCACTTCATAGTATTGAGATATGTCTAGTCATCACTTGAGACACCTATTGCATTCATACATGCCCCTTTCTCACCCACTTATCAAGTGAGATCACAAGTATTGCACCTTTGAAGGGGTAGTTAGAATTTCACTTCAACCTTCTTATCTCCTCATCCTTTCCTATATATGCAAGGTTTATCATTGTATATTTATACTTTTCATTTTATATTGCTAGGCATACTATTGTGCTCATATTTTCACTTGTCGAAGGTTATCAATTCGATCTCTTTGATCTTGACATTATCCAACAAGTAAAAGGTTAAGGCTAGGATAAAATGATCCTAGAACATGTCATGGGAGTGAACACTAACAAAGGATAATTTATAGGGTATGCAATCTTTGACCTTACAATTGCATACATAAGGCTACCTATCACATTTTATATGGAAAATTATTTATGTCCTCCAAAGTATTTATAGACTTAGGGAATTATTATTCTCTTGGTTCCTACCAATAAATGTATACTTAAAAATAAATATCACATATATTAAACCACTGCAAAATTTTAAACTTTTAAATGTTGTACTATTTTCCAAGTACAATTTTCTTGGGTATTTCATAAGATGTGAGAAAAATTGTACTCATAAATTGTCACCCTTGACATTTCACACTATATTGATGCCCTATTTTACATATACAATTAATTATATTAATATTTTTTTTCATTTTGATGCCAAATTGGGAAAATACATTAAAATCCCCAACATCCCTAGAATATTTTGCCAAAAGCACCCAAACTAGGGTGAGGGCACCCTATTCCTAAAGATGACCTTTTTAAATATTTAGCACTTTAACTATTGTCCTTGAGTGTTTTAAAATGACCCCATGTTGGCCTATATGCAAAAATATCAATTGGGATGTACATAAAAACAAGTTGTCCCTCTCATTTGAACATCTACACTCTATTATGAACTATGATAAATTATTATGTGCAAATTGTGATGATACATGTGACTTACTCACTACATGCTTGTTATAAAAATGTATTGTGTTATGTGAATAACCTCTTGTGATTCTTTAAGGATATTCAATCATTCATACTTAAATCTATTTTTAAACTTATGGTATGACATCAATTCAATAGGGTTTCCACGCCTAAGGTAACATTATCAATTATTGTTCATTTGTTATAGTCATTTATTGTTTACTTTTCCTCTACCCAACTGAGGGCACATGATTTATATCTTCATATCATTTATTGTTGTGGATGTGGAAACACTAAAGCTAGGGTTTGATTGAGGCAAACTCCTCTACACCACAACCTTTTCCCCCTTTTCATGTGTGTAGGTTGGATTTGAAATAGTCATCAAAAACATGTTACATAAAAGCACAAAGTAGATTGTGGCAGTTGTCTAGACTTTTGAAAACCCCAAAACACCCAAACTAGGGCGCCCTTGCCCTTGTCCCTCTATTTCAAGCTAAAATTTCATATCCAGGTGCCCCTCTATCAGGGTATTGTGTGTTCGGAACATGCAGATCCTCTTTTTGAGGTTTCTATGGATACACAAGTCACGAGAGATGTGCAAATGGTGACCGACCTACAAATGGATGGTCAGGTGGGGTTGGATCCTGCTGCTGAAATGAAGAAGAATGAGGGAGTTGGTACTATATTGGCTCTGCATGCAGGAATGGATGCTGGGAAGAATATCAAGTCTTCTCCTTCTCCTTTGGGTCTCCATCAAAAGGATATCAAGAAAGGATTGGGGGAGAAAACTTCAAAGCTTGGAAGGAAAAAGGATATGGAAAAGATTAAGTTAGCTGGGGAAACTTTGGTGGAGTCAGGGTCGGTTAAGACTCTGGATTCACACTTCTCAAGCTCGTTGAAATGATTGTATTATCATGGAATGCAAGGGGCTTGAACATCAGCCCTCGACAAAAGGTTGTTCGTGAGTTGGTTAGAAGTCAATCTCCTGATGTTTTGTTCCTGCAGGAGACTAAGTTATCTGTGGAATGTATGCTTGGTTTATCTCCTAAGCTATGGAGAAGCGGCGAATTCCAGTGCATTGGTGCTCAAGGGTCTGTGGGTGGAGTGGCTTGTCTTTGGAATCCTTGAAAGATCCGCCCTCTTTGGTGGATGTCCTGCAAGTCCTCTATCTCAATGATTGCCTCTTGTTCTGAGACTGGGGAGTCTATTCTCCTCTCCAATATCTATGCGCCTATTGAGTTTCAAGGTAAGCAACTTTTGTGGAATCATATTAGATTTGTTCGGAGTATGGTTCCTTTTCTCCCATGGATTTTGGCTGGTGACTTTAATGCTATTTCTGAGTTGGCTGAGAAGCGAGGTGGTATTGCAAGGTTGGAGCCTTCTGCGATGCTTCTTCAGGATAACATATCTGCTTTGAACCTAATAGATGTAAAGCCTACTAATGGTCAATTCACCTGGAACAATCGTAGGATTGGAGATGATTGCATCTCTGAAAGACTTGACCGGTTTCTAGTGTCCTATTCTTGGGTTGGTGGTTTGTGGTCTTCTAGCTCTGAAATCTTGGATTGGAGAGGGTCAGACCATTGGCCTATCAAGCTTGTTGTCTCTTCAGTTCATGTTCCCCGGTCACCCCCTTTCAAGTTCTAGATTATGTGGCTCCATGAGCCCTCTCTTCATGACTATGTGGTCGAATGGTGGAGACATGGTAGACCCACTTATGGCACAACAATGTATATTTTTTCTAAGCTTCTCCAATTTGTCAAATATCAGCTTAAGCGATGGAACCATCAGTGCTTTGGGAACATTTTTCATGCTAAGGTTGCTGCCCAGGCTAAGCTGGATAGTATTACGAGGGTGATTAGGGAAGATGGTGTGACTGCCAATCTACTACAAGAGGAGGCCAAGGCCCTGAAAGTGCTGGAGGAGTGTGAATTACAGGAGGAAATCTTTTGGAAACAAAAGGCTCGAATTGAATGGATTCAAGAGGGGGATAAAAATATGGCCTTCTTCTTCAATTCGGTCAAAGCCAGGCGCCATGGGAATTCCTTCTCTGTTCTTATTAATGACACTGGTGAGCACCTTTCCTCTTTTAAGGATATTTCATGTGAAGCTGTGCAGTATTTTATTTCCCTATTCAGGTAGGATTCTCAGGGGGTTACGGATGAGGAGGCCCAAGTTTTGTCTTGCATCCCTTCTTTGGTTACTATGGAGATGAATGAGAATCTTATGGGTGATATCTCAATTGAAGAGCTAGAGTGCATGGTGTCCCAGATGAAGAAAGGAAAAGCTCCTGGCCCTGATGGTTTCCCAGTGGAGTTCTTTCAAGAATTTTGGGATATTATTAAGTTGGACTTATTGGCGGTTGTCCAGGAATCTCAGAAGAACAAGCAGATGTTAAGGGCTCTGAATTCTACTTTCCTAGCTCTCATCCCCAAATGTGATGGGGTAGATAGGTTAAGCCAATTTAGATCCATTTCTCTTTGCAATGTGGTTTACAAAATTATCTCTAAAATTATTGCCGATAGATTGAAAAAATGGCTTAAAGTGCTGATTTCTGAGGAGCAGAGTAGCTTTGTGGTGGGTAGACAAATTCTGGATGGGGTGGTTATTGCCATAGAGACCATTCATTCTATGGATAGTTCCAATGATAAGGAAATGTTCATCAAGTTGGACATGGCAAAGGCGTATGACAGAGTTCGATGGTCCTTCCTTTGGAAGATTTTTGGTGCTTTTGGTTTTGGGGATGATTGGATTCAATGGGTCAGGAATTGTGTTACTTCAGTCTCCTTTTCTATTTTAATTAATGGTGAGCCCTCTGAGCTTTTTGGTGCCTCTAGGGGATTACATCAAGGCGACCCGTTGGCTCCGTATATGTTTCTGATTTTTGTTGAAGGTTTGGGAAGGTTGTTGAGAAGTAATGTGGAGAGGGGTCTCATTCAGGGATGGCGATGGGGAGGTAACATTCCCCCTCAGTCTCATCTGCAGTTTGTGGATGATACGGTGCTGATGGGTATGGCTACAATTAGGGAGGCTACTAGCTTGTGTGCAGTGTTGGATGTCTACTTGACTGCCTCGGGTCAATTGATTAATGAAGACAAGTCCTCCATCTTCTTTTTTAATACTCCTAGTCCCATCCAAAGGAGGATAGCCAATGTCCTACGTTTTCAGGGTGGATCCCTTCTTTTGATCTATCTCGAGATTGCTATCTCTGTTAAAATGATGCCTAGGGATTCATGGCAGAATATTCTGGATAAGTTTCGATCAAAGGTTAATCATTGGACCCATAGATGGTTATCCTTTGCTGGCCGAGTTTAGCTGATCAAATATGTGGTTTAGGCTCTCCCCATCTATAGGTGTATGCTCCAGGTGGCCCCAATCGGCTTTGTTCAAGAAATGGATGCTTTAGCCAGACAGTTTCTATGGGCAGGTAATATTTTGTCATCCAAATGGAGTTTGGTTAGATGGGAGCTGGTGTGTAGCCCACGACAATATGGCGGTCTTGGATTAAGGCAGTCATCTTTGTCTGGGATTGCGCTTGCTACTAAATTGTACTAGAGATGGTGTGTGGAGCGGGACCAGACTTGGGCCAAGATCTTATCTCATAAATATTTCTTGAGGATCCCTCAGATGGATATTCCCTGCTATCCCCTAGTGGGGAAAGGATCGGTGATTTGGGGTACGCTCAAGAAGGGGGCTGCTCTCATCAAGGATGGTTTATTTTGGATTTGCAAAAGTGGATTGGAGGCTCACTTTTGGTCTGATTCTTGGGATGGCTTTCCTCCCCTTGTTTCCCAGTTTCCTAACCCGTTGCCCCTCTGTCATCCATTCATTGAGGCTGGTTGGAATAGGGCGAGATACTTTAAGTCGGTGTCCTCTCATGGTCAGTTGATGGTGGCTAGGTGGAAGACTCCTGAGGAGTGGCATGTGGTTGGTATGGAGGAGGAGTGGGCGAAATTGCAGAGTATCCTTTCTAGCACGGGTTGTAGCTCCCTCCTAGAAGGTGATGTTTTATCTTGGTCTCCCAACCCTAAAGGTGTTTTTACTATTGCCTCTGGGTATCAGGTTCTTTTATCTCACAAGCTGGATGAGGTGGAGGTTCAATGGTGGAAGAGAGTTTGGAAAAAGTTTTCTTGGCCAAAGTGTAACTGTTTCATGTGGACTTTGGCCTGGAATAAATGCTTGACTTGGGATAATATTCAGAAAAGGGGATTTCAGGGCCCATCCATGTGTGTGTTGTGTAGGACTAGAGAGGAGGACTCAGCTCACTTGTTTTTTCGATGCCCCTTTGCCCTGAGGCTGTGGAATTTTTGGTGGGAGGTCTGGAAACATCCTTGTGTTCATGTATCCTCCCTAGTGGATTTCTGGAGTAGTCTTGGTAGACCTCCCACTACGGCATCTTTCTTACAGGACGCGTGGTATGTTGGGCCCACCTTCCTTCTCTGGCAAATTTGGCTTGAGCGGAATCGTAGAATCTTTTGAGATGAAAAGATGGTTGCTCATTAGATCTGGCAGAGAGTTTTGGGTATGGTTCGGGAGATAGTGGAAGCAAAGTGTGAGGTGGCGTCTCCCTTGGAGAAAGAGGATGCTGAGAAGGTGGAGAGATTGGGTCTTCGGGAGTTGTCTTTGGCCTCTGCTTGTGTCCGGAGGGGAAGGCGGGCAAAAAAGAAAGTCCTACGAGTGGGTAAATGGATTCCCCCTCCTACTGGATTTCTAAAGATTAATACTGATGGGTCCTCAAAAGGAAATCATGGGCCAGCTGGAATTGGGGGAGTTGGTAGGGATTCATCGAGAATGGTGGTTCTTTTCTTCTCCATTTATGAAGGGGTGCAGACTGTCAACCTTATGGAAGGTCTGGCAATCTTATCTGCCCTTGAGCGGGCCTATGCTTTGGGGTGGACAAAGTTTATCTGTGAGTCTGACTCACAGGTTTTGGTTAATTTGCTTAATGCTCGGCAGGTGGTTGATGTCAGTTGGCAGTTGGCTAGAATGGTTCAACAGATTTTGCAGATTAGTTCCTTGATGGAGGTCGTTTCTTTTGTCCATGTTATGAGGGAATGGAATAGGGCAGCGGATTGCTTGGCGAAATGGGCTTCAGAGCATCTTGATGGGTGGAAGATTGAGGGGTGGGAGCAACTTTCCCAGGAGCTCCGCCATGACTTGGAAAGAATTATTGCGGAGGATGGAGAGGAGATTGGGAATGAATGATGTGGGTTCTTGCTTTTTCTATTTGCTTCTTTTGGTCTTTGTGGCTTTAGGCCCTTTGATTTGTTGTAATGCTCTTTTCTAAATTTCAATAAATTTTTTACCCCTTTGTTTTAAAAATAAAAATAAATAAATAAATAAAACTTTTACCTCAAAATTACATACATAAGGCTACCTACCACATTTTATATGGAACATTATTTATTCCCTCTAAATTATTTATATACTTAGTGATATATTACAACTTCTCTTAGTGCCTACCAATAAAGGTATACTTAAAAATTACTATCATGCATATTAAACTACCATAAAATATTAAATGTATTATTTTTAGAGCAGCACACCAAAATAATACTGCTTGTATTCTCTATTTCATATGATATGGATTACAAACACTTATATATAGAATTTTTCATATTCTATATTAAAGGAGTGTTGTTTTACCTCCTATAACAACTCCCTTTGCATAGACAAGTTGTTCTAACAACTCATAAATAAATAAACAAACCTCAACAAATAATTATGTTCACATATGTGACTTGTGTTAACAACTCACATTTTTAGTTCTTATGTGAACACTAACAATGAATTTTCTAACATTCCCTCCCCTTGGTGTGAACATGGTAAAAATCACACTTTCTAGTGTGGTATGCTCAAATCTTGTGGTTCATGATCTTAATTCAAATGAAAGGAACCTTTCATCAACCTTTCATGGTTTTCACATAAGTTTACCACAAACCTGGACACAAACAAGACCACACTAATTTGTTCACCTCATATGGTTTTTTGGATTACCACTAACCTTTTCAAGATCCATGAACTGCATTACACTAGTGCTTTTGTTCATTCAAATATTTTACACTAAGAGGTTACATAAGGAAATAACACATACATGACAAGAAATAGTGATCATTGTTTCAGATTGTGTCACTCAACCTCTAAAAACATAGGAAATTTCATTGCCACTGGAGATGGAATACTATTGTTATATTCCCCCCATGATGTGAAATTTCCAATTATTAGGAAAATAAAATCACACACCACAATAGATCTCAACATGCCACCAAAGCTGATAAGTGGCCCCGTCGTTGGTGACTAATGAGAGGAAGCTAAGTGTTCTCCTTCCTCCTTTTCCTCCTACATCCAAGCTTGAATTTATCTAAAACACATATTCTTCATCACTAGGACATGATAGCTTTTCATCATTGTCATAATTTTCCCATTCAGTTTCTTTAGCCAAGGAAGCATGTTGATTTAGTTTTTCATCTAGTAGATCTTGTGCCATCTTCTTACAATTCAAAATTGTATGTCCTTTATAATAATAGAAGCATTTTATTTTCCATTTTGAAGAGAAATGTTTGAATAAGTACTTTGTCTTTCATGAAAGTGAACTTTCTAAGTTGTTATATACATATAAGACTTATTCATATTTTAAGTCTTCATTATGGTCAAGTAGAGTACATATTACTCCTTCAACACTAATTTTTACCTTGCTTAATGTAAACACCATACGAGACATATGCTTAGGAAAACTATTAAAAAGTATTGCTTTGGCATCATCATCCTTTAATTGTTCATTAGTGTCAGCTTCTTCGTTTAAGAGAGAGTGATTTAACTTATATGATCTGCCATTTTTTCACCTTTATCCATCTTCAATCCATACAATCTTTGCTTCAATTTTGTCTTGGTACTTTCTTCTTCAGATCCAAAGATCTTATTTAATGATTCTCAAATCTCTTTTGCAGACTTCACAAAATTTGTATGATGTAAGTATACCTTTGACAAGCCAAGGCCAATAGTTCCCAAAGATTTTTTATTTTTAATATTCCACTTAGCAAGTTCATTTGCATCAGTTAGTATGACTGAGTTTGGTTTGACAACATCCCAAAGATCCTTTTCTATCAAGTGTAACTACATCTATATCTTGGACATGTATAAAAGTCTCTACCTTCGAACTTCTAGATGAAACATACAATTTATCCATGACTATCCCTTAATCAAAAAAATCAAAGGTGTCGAGTTCCATTGATAATGCACCTTGATTATAACACATTTTACAAAGACACACTTACTACTACTTATGAGCTCAACTCAGACATTGACAAACTTAGGCCAACTTAATAATAATGAAACAATTAAACTTCAACATAAAACAAGATTCATTTTTCATGAATTTAATGTATTTTTATTATTCGTAGAAGTTTGAATGAAGATAATCATAGGTAAAAATTGATTTCTTTTTCCCAGATTTCTAGTTTGAAACTGTGTGTGATTTTTGGTTTAAAATTAGAGGAAAATGATCTTCTGGTTAGCTTTGATGTTGTCTCTCTCTTCACTAAATTTCGTATCCTTGACTCTATTGAACTTATAAGGCAAAAGATAAGTGTCGAAATCGCCTCCTTGGTTGAGTTATGCCTCAGATCCACCTTCTTTTCTTTCCAGGGTGTGATTTACAAACAAGTTGATGGGGTTGCAATGGGTTCACCTCTTTCCCCTATCATAGCCAACCTTTACATGGAACATTTTGAAGAGCTCGCCTTCCGATCATTCCCCTTCCAACCAAAATGGTGGAAGCACTATGTTGATGATTCCAACATCTGTTGGTCTCATGGGTGTGAGAAACTCGAAGAGTTCCATTCTCACTTAATCAACATCTACCCTTGCATTTCTTTTACCAAGGAAATTGAAATTGACAACCAACTCCCCTTCCTCGATATCCTTATCACCAAGAAACCATATGGCTCTTTAGCTCGCTCTGTGTTTCGTAAATCCACCCACACTGATCTTTACCTTCACTCTTCCTCTCACCATCACCCTAGCCAAAAAGTTGGTATCCTCAAAACTTTGGCCTTTAGAGCTTTCTTGATATGTGATTATGATCACATAGACCAAGAGTTAGCCCACCTTACCCATGTGTTCTCATTAAATGGGTACAAAAAGAAGCACATCAATAGGGCTTTCAATCAAGCTAAAGCAAATTTCTCCTCTAAGCTCTCCTCCAAGCCTTTGGCCCTAGCCCCCATCTCCCTTCCCTTGGCAACCCTTCCCTATGTTGAAGGGATCTACAAAAAATTGCCAAGATCCTCAAAAATAAGGGCCTCTCTTGCACCTTCAAGCCCATCTCCACTTTAAGAAATCATATCCCTTCCCCTAAAGACCCTCAAGATAGGCTTCTCAACACTAATGTCTACAAGGTGATGTGTTCATGTGGCACCCCATACATAGGTGAAATAGGGTGCTCCATCAACACTAGAATCAAAGAACACAGTGCTGACCTAAGACATGAGTGTGTCCTAAAATCTTCCTTAGCCGAGCACTCCTCCAAAACGAAACATCGCATTGTCTTAGAAAACAATGAAATCCTATTCAAAGAAGATAACTTCTTCAAGAGAAAGCTCTAAGAGGCTATTGGTATTATTCATCACCCCTCCAACCTTAACCGGGATGAGGGTTGGAATCTTAGTTTCTCTTGGAATCCCCTTCTAAATAGCCTAAAAAAAACCCCTCCTAGTAGTTCTAGTCTCCTTCTCGCTTTTTCAGATTTTCTTTCTTCTCTCCCCTCTCTCTCCTTTTCTTCCCCCCCTCCATTTTCCTTTCTCCCTCTTCTCCCTTGGGTCTTTAGTGCTCAAGTCTTGTCCTTTCTTTTTTTTATGTACCCCTCCCTTTGGTTTTGATCTTTATTGTTTGTTTGTTTCTTTTTCTTTCATTCTCTTATTTTCTTGCCTCTTCTTGTCATTTATCTGTTTTGTTTTGGTTCTTGTTAGTCTTATTATTGATTTTTTTCAGATTCTTAAATTTTCTTCATCTTAGTTTCTTTTCTTTTCTTTTATTTTAATTTGTTCTTAATTCTTGGTAATTATTTTTTTGTCTTATAGTTAGTTTTGTATCTTTATGTTATTGTCTTATCATTTGCTTTTCTATATTTATTGTATAATCTTTTAAGCTATTATTATCTTGGTTTATTTTTAGTTTTTGACCTTATTGTTAGGTTCTTATTTTTATCTTTATTTTTGTTTATTGTTTTTTATTTATTTATTTTATTTTTTATATATTAAGTTTTTTTTTTTGCTTTCCCTATTTTCTTCACTTATTTTTCCTTAATATATTTATCAAGGTTCTTATAGTTTTTATTTTTTAAATATTCATTTTTCCTTTGGCCTTTTTATTTTATTATTCTATCTCCTTAATTGGTTTTATTTGGTCTTCTTTCTTTTCATGTTTTCTTAGGTCTTACTCTATTTTTTGTTCATGGTTTTTTACTCTTACTCTTAGTTGTCTCTTATATCTTGGTAGTTATTTTTGGTCTTATAGTATGTTTTGTATTTTTGTCTTTGCCTTTTTGTTTGCATTCTTTTAATAACTTTATAATCTTTTTTAGTTATTATTTTCTAGTTATATTTTTATTGTTTGGTCTTATTGTATAGTTCTTATTTATTTTTATTTTTCTTTTTGTTCTTTAATTTTTGACTTTCTCTTTTGTTAATATTTGTTGCTTTCTTTAATCTATTTTTTTTTTCCTTATTATATTCATCATGGTTTTTATTTTCTAATTTTACTAAATTTATTTCTTTTTATTTATATTTCCTTTGCGCCATTTTTTTTATCTTTTAACTCTTTATCCTTAATTGATTTTTTATTTGGTCTTATTCTATTCAAGTTTCTCTTAATTCTCATTTTCATAATTTTTTTTTTTCCTTTTATTTTGTTTTTCATTGCTTAGTCTTCGTTCTTTTTTAGTCTCTTTCCTCATAGCTTTATGGTTTGGTTTTATTTTTTCTTTTAGTCTTTTAGTTAGATCTCTATTTCCTTTTTTTTAGTTTTGTATTGTATTTTAATATTTTCCATTAATATTCTTCATTTTCTTTGATTTTTTCTTGATTTATTTTATTAACTAATTACCTCCTCTCTTTATCTAGATTAATTAAAATATTTTTAATCTTGTATTTTTCCTTTCCAATAGATTCAATATAGGAAATTTCATTTAATTATTAATTTTTTTGGTTTTAGTTTCTCTTGGTCCTCCTTATTTGGCTTCTTTGTTGTTCTTCTTTTTTCTCCTTTGGTTTTTTAGTGTTGTCTTTGGTCTTTTATGTTGAATTTTATTTTTCTCATTTTTTTATATATTTATCATGGTCTTTTATGTTGTCTTTACTTTTTCTAATTTTTTAGATATTTATCATTTTTAATTGTGTTTCTCCCCAAACTTCTCACCTTTCTATTTAACCAAGACAACTGCATTCATTCTCACTCTTTTTCTTTTACTGAAATCCTGATGATGGATCATAGAGTTTGATCTAAAACGTCAATGTTAAAAATCACACACAATTTCAAACCAAAAATCTTAGCAATAAAATATCATGGACTGTGAAAACTACGTGCTATTAATTCTTTTTCCCAATTGATTGTTGTCAATAGATTTGCACCTTGATGAATGCAATATTCAGCAACCTGCTGAAACATGGAAACCTCTTTTAGATGTGGGTGATCTGAATGAAAGAGGAATCTCCAAAGTGAGCTAGTTCTCCAAACGGTGAATTCTATTCTAAAACAACCTCTAAGGAAAGGGATAAAAGATGACTGAACATAAAAACCTATTTCTAACAGATGATTCACCAAACTTAAGAAAATTTAGACTTAACCACTCATAATAGCTTCTCTATTATAGTAATTCTCACAATCTCATTAGCACATATCCCATCAGTGATTTGCATGGAGATTTGGAAAACAAATACAACATGCAACCTAAAACATGTAATTCTGAAACACAACCTATAATAGCAAGACATAAAAGGATTCTGATTTGAAAAAACATAAATACATCATATTGCCATTACAAAATTTGAGACAAAAAATAAGAAGGAGAAATCTGTTGTTCTATTAAAACTGGAAGAGTCTTTGCCTGAATCTAAAACTGAGTACCGAAAATGGGCTCACAAGCTCAAAATGTGTATGAGCAGGAACTCTGATCTCCACTACTGAGAATGACAGCTGAAAAGACTAAGTCTACCAAGACATAGCTCTCAAGAAAACCCTAATCTGAGCTCAAAAAAAACTCAAGGAAAAGGCCCTCAAACAATCTCAAAAAACTGCCCAAAAGCAGAAAAAAGCATACTGCTTTTATGATTACACTGTCAAGCCTCTAAAAATAGGCTAATCTTGCTTTAAAAGCTCAGAAAAGACCTTATCTCTCCAAGATAGGTCTAAAATCCGACCAAGAGTAAAAGTCAACAAGAATCTACTAAAAATAGCATGAAAACACAAAGCAATTTATAAAATATCGCTTTATGATTCTGCTTTACAAGATGTAGATTTGCACAATTTATTTATTTTTTGCAATTAAAGATTGAAAATATTTTGCAAAAAAGAAAAAACTCCTTATTTCTCCATTACAACATTCTGATTTTCTCAAAAAATCAATAAAACATTACACATCATATCTCTTCTCTCTTTATCAAAAATCCCATTGATTTCTTTAAAATCAATCAAAATAAAACCCTAACCATGTAAATGACTCTAAACCAAAGAAACTAGGTCATATGGCATCAAAACCTAATCTTAGGTCACAAGATATCCATTAATATTATTATTGTTTAAACCATACCCAAGGATTCATATTTCACTAAGGAAAAAACAATAAGTTCTAAAGACTTCACTATGACCTAGGCACATACAATTTTTGGCCTCCCCACATATACCTTAGCTCAGATTTTAATAAGGTCACAATGAAAACACTATGAATTTCGGCCTCCATTTGAAATTCAACATGTGCTTTGATTGAATATTCTGGACCATCATGATGTTCGAATTAGGGCTTTGAACAAAACAAAGTCAAACCCTAATGATCACTCATTTTGCACTCTCTAATTTGAAGGAAAGAAGCTCTGTCGCTGCCATGATTGAGTTGAACTTGAACTCGAATGCTTTGAGAAACCATTTTATAACTTCTGACAGTCAAAACTACAATGGGTAAGTTTGATTTTGAAGTATTGAAGCTCTTTTCACTTCATTTCAAAGGACCAATAATACGTTAAGGCCGCAGCCTATACGAATCTATTCTCTGATTTCTTTGCACTCCTTGTGAATTTTGTTTGCTTAGCCAACCTATGAGCTCGTGCTATCTGGAAACTTTATGGGAAAGCTTGCTTCAGTTTTGTCTTCAACTTCTATGCACAAGGTAAACATCATGTCATAGTTCCACAGCTTCTCACTCTTGTTCTTTATGGCTTGAGGCCACAACTAACATGATTTCTAACACTTTTGTCTTGCATTTCCTATACTTACATTTATGTCTCTGTGAGCTTGACCCAACTGAAAGCTAGACTATCTTTTAAGGGTTCAAAAACTTGTCTTCTGGACTCTATCTAGAACTCTTGGCCACGGCCAAATGCACTCCCCACACCATTGGTTGGTAAGCCATCCATACCAGATATTTTGCTCCTCAGAGATTTAAAGAATCTCTGGCTTACTCATGAATTTCTTGCCATGTATACTATAGGAAGTACTAAAAGAAACCTTGGGCTCGACCCACAAAAGAAATTCTTCTCCTTGTATATTGATAATGGATCCCTTCAATTGAATGAGAGCTGCATTCCCTATACTCTGGAGCTTGATTCATCACAAAACATTGCATATTTTGTATTCTACTACTTTTACTTAGGAACTTTATGTGATTTCCACCTTTTCCTTCAGATTTTGATTGCTACAGTAAGCTGGAAATGTGTCTCTATGTGTATTCTGCATTCCTGGCACGAACCCTCATATGGGTATACCATATTTCGAAGGACAATGCATGCATTTCCTTCTGGGGTCTGATCCACAATAGCTTTATATGCATTTATATTTTCAGGAAAGACACTCACCTCGTTAGCTATAACAAAAAACCCCATATTGGAATTTGATATTTGAAGAAATGATGCTCATTTCTATATCTTCCATTACTCTGTTTGTTGTCTCTTTTGACAGTAGTGGGCACCATGCTGCTCCAAATCTATCATCAATGTCACTCCTTGTCAGAGAAGGACCTCCCTTTGAGATGACCGTGATGAGTTGTCCTTTGTTCAATTCATGATCTCCATACTTAAATGCTTTTAATAACTTAAGTGAAATTCCTTTGGTCACTCATTATCTTATACTTCATGGAGGACTACCATCTTAGCATTTAGAACAAAACTATCTTCAGCTACTAACTTTCCTTTGTTCATTTTGACTGCTCTTATGACTCTGGCATTCATGTATTATATTTGCTCCTCTTGTGATAAAAAATGAAAAAAATGGCCATTTTGGTTTAATGCAGCTTGAATATATAGTCATTCCTTTGCATTTACTAGATGTAATTGAAACTTAGAATATGCTTCAAGTTCACATTATAAAATGAGACAATATCACTTGGTTCTGATCCTACTGCTAGAGATACTGAACAGTCACCCCTCGCTGCAGCTCCATTCACTAATGATATTATCATGACTACATTTTAACATTCTGAAAACAACCCCTATAATAGATTTGAAGAACTTCGGTGATACTTTCAGTGCTTAATTTGTAACCATTTGTTACGATTTCACCGTATTTCACGTATGCTTCAACTCCTCTTTACTTTGTTCCTAAAAAAAAATAATATGATGAAGACGTGATCATAATCTCTGTATGAAGGATTTTGGAATAAGAGCACCTAATTATTATATACTGAAGCTTGTTCTTCATTTCAGCTGACATTGATGATAACACTGCTGAACTGTAGCCTTTGGAAAACATTAACATGATTGTTATGAGTGCACAATTAGTCTAATGGCTTGATAAACTCTGTTTTTACTCTTTCAGTTGTTCTTCATTTTCACTTGATGAATATGATGATGTATCTTTAAAATCAGCCCATTTGATGAATAGGGCAACATGCTGAGCTCTACCCTTGTGGAAGCTTGTTTTCCTCCACATGCTTGGTCTTCTAATAATGTTCAGCTTCATGATTTTACCTATATCTGCATAAGGAAGCAAACAATGTTAGCATAAAAAATAGAACATGTTGATCATGATATTGTTATCTCTCCCTCAGCTCATTTCTTTTGTACTGCACTTGATTAATTGTTTCAATGCATTGTTAATAGTATGTTGTACTATTGTGGGTGCCTCATATAGGTTTCTTCATAATCGGAGCCACTGACACCCCTCTTTTCCTCTTACAAGTTGACGGAGCTCGAGAAGACAAGGTGCACCATTCAGCATCAAACATCGATAATCAGGCAATGATGATTATGTTGTCACTTATATGTTTCATTTTCTGCATCCTTAATAGTGCAATGTGTTATAACAGTCACATCCATGACTTGTGTGGATCTTCGATTTCAATTCTTGCTTTTCATTCGAAAAGAAAATGCATTTTGCATGCAATGTTGTAATATCATTCTGATTGCTGAAATCAAATGAAGCCTTGTAAAATATGAGTTTTCATGAAATAAAAGAAAGCATTTGAAATGCTATTTTGCTCATTTACTCAATTTTGTATTTCTGCCATTTCTGGAACACTTGAATGACATTCTGAAAACTTAATTTCTGAAACTCTATTTCTCCTTTAAAGATGCATAACTGTTACTCAATGCATAATAATGATAATGTGAAATAGCATTGAACTTAAGTGCAATTCCACCTTATGATAAATAACATTCAGCCAGCTACACCAATTGAGCCGAGGCAAAAATTTGGTAACATTGATCAAATATATATACATATATGAAGTCAAAATGATCATTGACAGCTACTGGAATGCCTCTTTTATTTTGTTTACAACTTTTTCATTTCAAAATATTTTTTTAAATGATTTATGGGATTTCTTCTCCTATTATTCATCTTTCTAACAAAATTTAAATAGTCAAATTTTGTTAAAAAATGAAAAAGATATATGCCAATTTTTATGAGACTATTTCACACCTTTTTTCCAGATACCTTTATTCTTATTTGATTGAGCATATCTCTTGCCTCCCTTTTGTTGTTTCTTAATTAATCAAATGTTATGTACACTACAATCTATGAGCAATATAATTGATTGACAAGATGCTTTCTTCAAGAATTCCAACACTTTTCTTTGACATAGAATGTGCTCACATTTTAGCTTTCACGGGCTAAGGATTTTGGCAAGCTCTAATACCATATTATTTTTAGAGCAGCACACCAAAATAATATTGTGTGTATTCTCTATTTCATATGATATGGATTACAAACATATATATAATATTTTTCATATCCTATATTAAAGGAGTGTTGTTATACCTCTTATAAAAACTCCCTTTCCATAGATGAGTTGTTCTAAAAGCTCATAAACAAATAAACAAACCTCAAATAATTATGTTCACATATGTGAGTTGTGTTAACAACTCACATTATTAACTTATGTGAACACTAACAATCAATTTTCCAAAAAAACGTTCAATCATTGTGATAGATTCCAAGTGCATTGTACTTGGATACTTCAAAAAATGTGAACAAAAAATAACACAATCACATGGGGCACATAGTAACAGATTAAAAAATCCCAAAAATTAAAAAAGCACAACACAACATGCTAGTATTATGTAGGAACTAATAAAGATAATTTATAGGGTATGCAATCTTTGATCTTATAATTGCATACATAAGGCTACCTTCCACATTTTATATGGAACATTCTTTATGTCCTCCAAAGTATTTATAGACTTAGGGCCCATTATTAGAACTTCTCTTAGTGCCTACCAATAAAGGTATAATTAAAAAATTACTAACATGCATATTAAACCACCACAAAATAGTGTCAAGATACTTTCTTTTATTTACCATAGCTTCCTATTATCCCTATATTTATGAGCCTCCATATCAAGTATATATCATGTAGCACCTAGATCTCTTCAACATAGAATATCTACCCTTCATGTATATAAATTCATAACAAAAGAAGGACAAAAAATAGTTGGCTTTCACGAGTTATTTTGATAGTATTTCACAATTAGATTTAATTTATTTGTGAGCTAAAAAATGTTTCAAAAACAAAACAAAAAACAAATTATAAATTCAACCAAAAAAAAAATCAAACCCTTGGTTCCTTTGTATTTGAGTTGAAGATTCAAAATTATTTTCAATAGTCAAATATTCAAACATATGAAAATGTTTGCAAACACTTACATCATGCAAACAAAATCCAAATCAATACCAAAACAATAACTACCTTGGGAATCAAAGAAAATTTAAACCTCTTCTTTACCCTTAAGCCATGCTTGGTATATTAAGCCTATATTTCTAGGATAAACAGAGGATTGAGTGCAATTGATTTTGAGAATGTTGAGGAAGAACTTGAAAAATCCTATGGCCACCAAAGTAGAAGAACATATTGATATTTATAATGAATTCAAAAATGAAATTATTTATTGCAAGAAATTGAGATAGCTCATTTCAACAAAGTATTCAAGTAAATGACTACCCATGTCTAGATGCTCTCCTAAAAATAGTTCAATAAAAATTCAACATGGTCCCTATCAAGAACTCAACATCTTATGCATAACAAAAACTACCCATACTACCATTGCCACACTTTAACTAAATATCCCCATTATCCACGAGGCCTTCATTCATGATAAAGAGGGCGGTCCATCAGATTCCCCACCATTACACCTATTATTGTATCATGATAAATAGTATTTTTCCATTTATCTAATCAACATGAAAAATGTATGTGGCTAACATTTATAACTCACAAGTAATAGTGGCATGTGGCATTTGGCAAGTATAAATGTTCAATTTCCCAAGATGATCCTGCATGAAACACTTATGGCAAGAAAGAATATGAGCTCCCATTCATGTGATGTTTTATAAAGTATAAGCCTCATTTATTTATTTTCAACTTCTAGCATGGTTGTATCCTATCATCATATATTGAATTTTACTCTCCACTTCTACTTATCTTATAGATCTATGTCTACTACAATCCATCATTTTTCAAGTTCCTCTCATTTTCTTCCCTCTACTATAGAAATTGAATCCATTTACCTATATTTGTGGCTTCTCTTTTTCCTCATAAATGTATTTATTTGATATAGTGTGTATTGACATGTTTGTAATTGATGGCATCTTTCTATCCACTTGTATAATAGATAATAAATGCTACTAATGGTATTTCCTAACAATTCTTTCTCTTCAATTAAAAGGTCTTCCTTTTTACAATATCAATCTTGAAGATGGACTTAAACAATTCATCCATTAATTTTCCTCCACTCCTCATTTCCATTGTCTTCCTTATTAGAATCACACAAAAACTCAAATAATTTTGAAACATCTCTATCTTAGGACTCTACAACTCCAACTCTACCTCTTGTTGTCCACACATTCTCTCTAAATTGACCACCACATTCATAATCATTTAAGGACACACTTTATTTGCATCATCCTCTCATCGATCAACAAATCACTCATACATGTACTCCATAATGAGGATTCCTCTTTCACTACATTTCATACACTCTTGAACCTTAATCTCAAGTCCATCCAACAACGTCTCTATAACATCTATCTCTTGTGATTAATCATCCACCATAAATTTTCACCTATAAATTGTATACCTTCACCTAATTCATTCTATCTCTCAATTTCCAACCTCTCATCTCTTCTATTACCATTACCATATATTTTCTCATCAAGACCATCCAACCTCTTAGATAATTATCTAACTCAATTCTCGAGTGTAACCAAAGCTATTTCTACATAAACCCTCTTCACTCTTCCCACAAAAGAAATTCTTAGAGGTCTTCTTAAGACCAACCATATTATTCTTCAATAAGAGATCCTTTCAACCATTCTCTCACTTTTGAAATCCTAATGACCCCCATGCTTGGAGCTAATAGCACACATGCTTTTCCCACAAACTATTTTAAACATACCCATTACATTCTGGAAGGATGAGCAAACTTTTGTGTCATTTCATAGAATTAAGGGTAGGGAAAAAATTGAATGCAAACATTTATCCTATAAGAACACCTCATAGAAAACTTATACATGATTTACAAAGGTCTAATAATACTTCACAAACTAAAGTATGAAAATTTGCACTTAATGTAGGTTGACAAAACGATCTAATATTAATTCACAATCAAAAAGATGAAACTTTGCAGTTAATGTAATTTGACAAAAAAGTGTTTTTATCTTACTAAAGATTTACGTAGTAAACAAGTTTAGGTTGAAAAACATAATGTTGTATTGAACATGGCATAATTTGTTCTTTCTCTGAGCTTATAATTTCTATATTGTATAAATGAGGGGAAACCCAATCGAAGATTTTTTATAGCGTCATACATAATAGGGTGTCTAATTTTGCAAGTATCATTTTCTTATTTCATTGATCTATATTTTCATGTCTCTTATTGATTGTTATTGAAAAAATAGTGTTTTGCAACAAGTGCATGATGAAAACATTAAGTTCTAAAGCACAATGCCAACTAACAATTACAAAGACATAATTAACTGTTCTATTTATATAAAAAATTATAGAGAATATAGGATAGAAGGATAATGCAATTGAACTAATTATCTTCAAAGAAAATTCCCATTTCATTTTTTCCTATTTCATTGATCCATAATTTCATGTCTCTTAGTGATTGTTATTGAAAAATATAGTGTTTTGCAACAAGCGATTCCTAAAATGAATAATACATGAAAACAATAATATTACCATGACATATATGGCTCTAGCAATTAATTTTCCACGGCGGTGAATTTTACTTGTGGTGGAATTTGTCATAGGAGGGGGGTAGATCCCGGCCTCATCCCTTTTTTGGTGTCGGAGCCTTTGCACTTAGCAAGACTTGATCCCTGATGGGTTCATTTAGAACCTTTCAACTTCACCATTTGACCAAGAGCCCATTGACTCTAAGAATAATTTAAAAAATCATTACTACAATAACTTAGAAAATCACAAGAATATGAGTGCATACTTTTAGACATTGACATGCCCATGTAAAACCAATATTTTAAACTTACCCAGAATTAAATATGGAGCTTAGCCTTCACCGACCGAGGAATTGGTCGAGCCGTTCACATTAACGCATCAAGCTTTCAAAAGTAAAGTACAAAACCGAAACAATATAAAAATTAATTTAATATGGAAAAATTCTTGTTTAATGATTTTTG
The DNA here is from genome assembly GCA_007258455.2 of Sequoia sempervirens. Taxonomy (NCBI): domain Eukaryota; kingdom Viridiplantae; phylum Streptophyta; class Pinopsida; order Cupressales; family Cupressaceae; genus Sequoia; species Sequoia sempervirens. The sequence goes on from VDFB02028489.1 coordinate 23,907, forward strand.
TGTTTACTGAAGTCGTTTGGATTCCGTCATGGCCACGCACACTCACCATTTTGTGTTCATACAGAGCCAGATTATTTAGTGGAAGACGTGAAGAAAAGTAGTAGTTCTCTTGCAGACGCTCATGTTTCCATGCAAAAAGAAAACACCAAGAGCTGCCATACTCCTTAAATAATTGGCTACCGCCCATCAGAATGGAATTTAAAATAGTTGTGGCAAGGACAATTTAGCGGCAGGGACGGGCGCCCACGGCGACATCGGCGGCACGTCATACACATGCAGTTTGCAGTTTAAATATATTTTCATACACATGCAAGACCTGCATAAGTGCGGCCATGGAGGTGCACGCTGCCATCATGGCATAGATTCCCCGTTCCGTTTCTATAAATAAACGGACCCCCATCCCTAGAAATTTTATAACATTTTAGACCTAATTTTGGTGTAGTTGGAGCTTCCCAAAGAATTTCCTATAAGATTATGTTAATGAGTGGAAATTAATCATGGTCTCACTAAAAAATTCTTAATCTTTGTTATTGACTTACCATGTGGATCATCATATTCTTTCATTAAATTTTTTGGACTCAAATCACATGTTTTAAAAAAGTTTTTCACCATGTGAAAGCAAGAGAGGCCGGGCGTATGCACTTAAATTTAGGATCTTAATCTCCTCCATCCGGGTGCTCTTCAATATATTTTATACAGTGAAGGCTCTAGTGAAAATATATACATATTTTATTCGTTACACTGTTATAAAACAACAACAATGAGAGCACTACAACCAATTGAGCAAGAGCAAACCAGAGAAGTTTGAAGTGCTGTTTTATCGAAAAATGTTGCTTCTTCTTATAATATTTCTATTGCTGGGAGCACCCTGTTCTGTAAGCTAGTAATTGCATTGTTAGTCTCTCGTGAACTTTTGTTTAGTTGTGTTTAGTTAAGACTAATGCCTTGATCGTTATATTGTTCCCTGCAGAAAGCAGCAGAAGTTTGCCAGGAAAAGAACTCGGCGGTGTCTTATCATGAAACCCATGAATGTGATTATCCACTGCACACTGCACTTGATTCCTCCATTGTAACTCCACTTCTCTAACCTCAATCTTATCAGATGTATAACAGATTTTTTCTAACTGTAACTATTCCTATAGACTGAAAAATATGTTTTATGAAAGTAGCTATAATTGGGTTTACAAGATTCGTATGCAGTTTATATCCCATACTTTTAAGTCTATATTCACTACATATATGCATAGTAGGATCTCTATCTACACTATTCTGATCCTGTTGATTTTTGAACAGGTAACATTATTGAAATCAGAGCCATGGGGTGGATCAGGAGGTACAGCATTTTATGATGGCGCTGCTTCAGCTGTATCTGCAATTCGCATAACGCATGGGAAGACCATTAATTCTTTCCAAACACAGTATGTGATTGGTACTGCCCAACACTGGTCACAACTCCATGGTAGCTATGATGGAGAGCAAGTCACAGTGAGTATTGTTCAGTCTTCTTATTACACAATTTTTGAATTAGTTTCTCTCAAATTTTACTTTTAATTTGTCATTTGCATCATTGTTGCAAGCAATATAAGTGTCACTTTTATAATAAGTTGGGTGGTCTTGCAGGTGAAATTGAACTATGAGGAAGAGTACATAGAGCAGATAAAAGGCCATTATGGGAATGGAATCCTCCCATGCACTTGTCCACCAAGAGTGAATTCCATAGAGTTTAAAGTGGTGAACATCAAGAGTGGAAAAGCTCATACTTTTGGACCCTTTGGCAATTCTGTGGGTACACCATTTGAATCTCCCTTGGGAGCTAAGATTGTTGGTTTCTATGGACATGCAGGCACAGCCATTGATCAGATTGGTGTCTACTATCACCCCGCCCCTAACAAGCTACATTGCATGACAGTCCCTACCTCCTAAACTTTTAAGTCAAGAACACTGAGCATGTTTCAGTGTTATGAAAAAGTGATCTAGTCATAATAAATAGTTTAGCTGGTATCTATCATCTTCTGTCTCTTATGGAATCTAAGCCATCACTATGTACCTGGTGCTTGCTTTATTTTGCTCGTATTGAATCATCACATCATATTAACATTAGCTAAAGGCAATTCTTCCTAATCGAGATGTTGGGTTTCTTCTATATTGTGTTATAATTTATTATACTATTGTGAAGGAAAATTCTCTAAATGCACACATACAAAGCATAAATCAATTTCTAGTAGAAAATGTAATAATTAATATTTAAAATTAACCATGAAGGATTAAGAATATTTAGTTGTGAGAATTGTTTATGAAGATTTTTTTTTCATGTAATGTAGAACCTTATTGTCGAATCACATAGTAACTATGAAATAAATGTCTTTAGTCTGGTAAATGTCTTGGATTCTATTCAATCTCTTAATTGCCTATGGGTTGAATTTATGTCTTCTAGGCCTTCATGGTATCAGCTTGAAGTCATCTAAAGCTTGCAGAAATGATCTTGCTGATTATGGAGTCTTGTGAATTATTTCATCTACCCTAATTTCTTCTTTAGCATCGTTAATATTCAGAAATATCTTGAGGAAATACTTTCTTTGAATGGATTCAGTTTATCCTTAATCAACCCTTAATTTTATCAACTTGACAACTTTTGGTGAATGTTGATAGACAACAATTAAGCATGAAGTTTTTCTAGATAAACATAATACAAATTATATTATTTTTAATGCTCCAAAATGAAGTATTCATGAATTTCTTAGGGTTTATGAATCTGAATTGTAACTTATAATTATGGTATATGAATGCATTTAAATATGAGGACATAACAATTAATAGTTGGGAGTTTGTAAAATTTAAATTTATTAGTTCAATTTCACATATTGTGGGAGTGAACCCATGTATCACAAGATAAACCCATGATAAATAAGTCAAAGAAAGAAGTGTAAATATCAAGTTGGGGCATGTGTGTATGAATGTGCATGCAAGGAAAGGTGTAATAAATAGGTCATAATCGTGAATGCATAGGAATATGTGCAAATAAGGATATAATAAGGTCAGATGTATGTAAACATGTGTACATGAGAATTGGGAAAGCATTGGAGAATAAACCCAACTTTACACAAGAGTGTCATTTATCAACATGAAATTATATTGAGCTAGTCTATCAAATGACCCTAAAAGGAAATAGAAATTAGAATGGGTATGCAAATTTCACCATTATATTCTAACTCCACTTTAAGATGTATGTTAATCCTAACATGAACATTTATTTCAAAGTAAATAAGAAATTGTAAATATGAATGAAAAGTAAATACTTTTACATAAAAGGATATTGGGGTCCATGTAAAGTAATAGACATAATTGGATATCTTCATGTTTTCCTCCTTAACGTGCATGCTCTATAAGAACCTACACAATAGGGAAAATATGTGCAATTAGTAGCTTTTATCCTCTAAACTTTGAAAAAAACATAACTACACATTTATTATGTTGTAAATGGAAATGAATATGTGTGTGTAAGAGAGAGAGGGAGAGAGAGAGAGAGAGATAGAGTGTAGGGTTAGAAATTTTCACTTGTATGCATAGTGCTATGGCATATCATGTGTTACATATCATGTGATACAAATGGTATTGTATATCAAGCACTACCATGTCATGGGACCAAGAATTATCTTGATATGGTGATGTGTTTATTTGTACACCTATAACTATATGCAAACTCAACATAATAGTGTTAACAATAGTATATTTCCCCTTCAATTGGTTGCTTCCATTAGATGTAACGAATTGGAGGAGACGGAAAAATAATATATGAAATACAAATGTAATCATAGACAAAAATGTAAATGTATAGATAATACTTAAATTAAATAATATCTTAAATATATGATGTAACAAATAAACAAGCATTTCAAATAGTTAACATGAAAATAATATGGGCTAAGGATATCTAAGGAAACATACACTAATTTTTACCTAGTATAGGAAAATAAGAAAAGTATGGTAGCCCCTATAGACACTAAAAATATTCCTTTTTGCATCATAATTAACCATTAAATATCCTTAATACTGTCATTAATCATTCAACACATTAATCATATCGTTTATCCATCTATTAAATATTTATCTATTTATTAATATTTATTTAATAACCTCCACTATTCATTTAATTAAATGTGATTTAGTTATTCATTTTTAAAACATATTTCTATTTTTGAATCGTTGGTCAATAATTGACTTAGTCTTCATTTAAAAAATGAATCTTCTCTAATTAATTAACTCTTCTCCACCTAAGAAAAATCTTTTATTCTCACAAGTTAACTTAGTCTACAAGTAGAAAGTTTTTGTGCATAATTATCCATCATTTATTATTATTATTTTTGGTCTTGAAATATTAAATTTCTAAATTGTAGTTATATTGAGCCCATAGTTAGTTCATTCAACTAAAGTCTTTAACCTTATCCTCATCTCCTAGTTGATTTTTCACTAGAAAATATATAAACAAGATCATTCCTTCATCAATTTGATATCTCATGTTTTTATACAAATCCACTCTATCAAAATCATATCAATATTTTTTACGCAAGTCTACTATCACTCAAATAAATCATCAAATTGGTGTTATATTGTAGAGATCTAGCATCCACATCCAAAAAAAGGTGAAATCAATAACATACATTTGAGGTTTGTAGTGAGGTTGTAAAATAAGAATTTAGATTTGACTTTCATTTTCTATTTTTAAATATTTTTAATTATTATTTTCCAATTTTAATTATTACATTCTTGTGAACCTAACATGCACACTAACCCTTTTATTTTTAAGTATATTTATTTTATAGGATTGTATGATATTTTTAAGAGGCTTAGAAATTGTTTTTTCATGTTTATCTTGCAATATTGCACAACTTGTTAAGAGGCTTGAAAATCATTTTTATTGGATTTTGCATATTGATATATTTTTCATTGTATATACATATTTTCTAACATTTTATCTCTAATTACATAGGAAATCCCCCTTTTGCATAGGTTAAAATCACCTTTGTGCTATCCAAAGCCATCATATATGTTGTTAAAACTATTTTTATTATGGTTAAATTATGTATTTTTCTATCAATATTTAGAAAAATAACATCTAGACCCATGTAAACCTTGTGAAATAATAACAACTGAAATTCTTGAATACTATCCACTATTCTTTGATTTTTCTTACAAAATTGTCCACTTAATTTTTTAGAAAAAGTTGTCCATTTGGCTCAAGATGCATTTTTTAAATACTCAAGGCCATATCTCTTTAAAATGGATATATAATTGTAGATTGAGTGCTTTGATACCATATTAGAGTTAATACTTAAACCCCACATCTCCTAGAGATCACTTGTGATTAGACATGTATCACAAATGAGAGGAAAAATAATAGATTGGCTATGAAAGCCTTGATAATTCTATTAATCCAAAAATAAGAATGAATGATACAATATAAAATGATTTTCCCTAGATAAAGGATAAATAAACCCTAAATGAGACCCTAGGTGAGGATTAAATTAGATCATGACAAGTGTTCTAATTCTATGACTTGAAAAAAAAACACATGACATAAGTAGGCTTAAGTATGCTTGTGTAAAAATGAACCTAATACTAAATTAACTTATTAGGGAAATACATTTTTACTCTAACAAAAAATTTACCCCAACTATGACAAACTTTATTTTTTAGGAAAAATGCTTCCACTTTTTGGTCAAAAAGTGTAGTCTACTTACTACACTTACTTGCCAAGTACTTTCTTATAGAGTGCTTAGAGACTAAAAAGTGTAGTGGATATCCAAATAAATTTTAAAATTGTATGAGGGATTGTAGAGTTGCATGAGAGAGATAAAGAAAGAAAATAATCTTGTAGGAAGGACATGGAAGATCATGTTAGAAGAGGTGACATTATAATTGCTATTCTAAGTTGATTTTATATGTCTCCACGTTCTTTGGAAAGTGTCCTGAAGGACATGAGAGGCAAAATATTTCTTATTTATTTTGCTATGACAAATTGTAATTGCATTCATAGAGGTGGACTCACTATGGTGACAATTACAGAGCATCTCAAGAGTATATTCCTTTAGGGCATCCATTTTTGGTTGGGGACCACCCAAAAATGCATGTTCTTGCATGTTATCTTGGGGTGGCTACCCAAGCTTGCATTTTTTTGGGGTTGAGCCATTGGAGCTATCAAAAGGTAATGGAGCACTAAGGATTGATTGATTTTGATTGGCTATGGGTTAGGTGCCTATGTGAAGGCCATGTGATCATTTAATAATTTTCACCATGCTTATGGGCTATCCACTAAGGGGGGTGTGGGTTTTTCTAGGGGGGTTTACTTGTTATTCTAGGACACCACAAGTGGTATTCTCTCCCACAAACTTCTATATATTGGAGAAAATTGAGATGGTGGTTTATAAGTTTTTTTGCAAGTTGTCAAAGTAACAAAGTGCTACAAATATTTAGAGAGGAGTGGTTTATTGTTGTACTTCTTTGAAGATTAATACAAGCATTGCATCTCTTTGGGTGTGGAGTTATTTTCTTGCAATTTTTTCTCCATGTATATCTTGTGTCACTTGTGGTTCTCAACTTGTGGTATTGTTGTTTTTCTTTTATTGTTGGAATTGTTAATCACATAATCACATAAAATTGGTAATCTTAAATACACATTTTCAGATTTGCAACCACTTAATTGAGTTCATATTGCTATAATATTCACCTCTATTTCCAACATATGGTATTATAGCTGACAATTCTATTGAGAGAGGGGCACCTTTCTCTTAAGTGTTGAAGGATTTTGCCTATAGTGGGATATTTTGCTTTATGGGTTTTGCATATTTATGAAGAAGAAATTGAAAACCATGGCTTCTACCTCCCATATAGATATTGAGAAATTCAATGGAGCTGGTTACAAGATGTGGAAGTTTAAGATAGCGGATATCCTTGAAGAGAGAGATCTATGGTTGGCAGTTTCAAATGAAAAGAAACCATCCAATGTGTCTTATAAAGATTGGAACAAAATGGACAAGAATGAATGAGGAACCATTTGGTGTGTCTTGTAGATTCAATTATCTTGAATATTTTAGAAGAGTCTATTGCATACAAGTTGTGGAAGAGGATAGGTGATATTTACCAAAATAAAAGTATAACAAATAAATTTTATCTCAAAAGAATTTTATATTCTTTGAAAATGAAGGATGGTGATTATGTTATAGAACATTTAAATGCTTGTAATATGGTTATAAGTCAATTTGCATCTATAGATGTTAAGATAAAAGAAGAAGATAAATTCATATTATTATTTTTTTCTTTATCTGAATCTTGGGAAAATCCAATTGTTACCATAAGTGGTGGTGGTGCAAAGCCAAAGATGGAAAATCTCATTGATACACTTATTTTAGAAGAAATTCCATGAATGTGTCCTCCAAAGATGACTTGCATGTGCAAGGATGGTCCAAAGAAAAAGGAGGGCCTAAAAGGGATAAAAAGAGAGACAAGTCTAAAAGACACTCTAAAACCCCCATGAAGAATAGAGTAAAGTGTTGGAATTGTGGTAAGAGAGGGCATGTGAAGAGTGTAGAAATAAGAAAAAGAGCTCAAATACCTCCACAAAAATTTTCTCAGAAGATGGTGGTTTTGATGCTTTGTTTATTTCAGCTAACACTATTAGTAATTATGTTTGGCTTATTGATTCAGGTTGCTCCTACCATTTGAATCCTCAGAAGGAGTGGTTTACTTCATATTCAACCTATGGTGGGGGAGAAGTTTTCTTTGGTGGTAACAACATGAAGAAGATTGTCGGTAAGGGAAAGGTAAAGTTGTGTTTCAGTGATGGAAGGGTTAAAACTCTTGATGATGTTTTACATGTATTTTAGGACTTGCAAGAAATTTAATTTTAGTATCCAAGTTGAATGATTTTAGAATGCATGTTACATTTGAAAAGTTTGGTTGTAGGTTAGTAAGAGGGAGTTTGGTGATTTCTAAAGGATCTTGGATAGGGACTTTGTTTAGGCTTAATGCCTCCACTTTTTGTAACTACCAATGTAATTGTCACTCAAAATGAACATATGTTGTGGCACCATAGATTGGGTAACATAAGTGAAAAGGGTCTTAAGACCATTTTTAATAAAAAGATGGTTGATGGTATTTCTAATTATTTTGTTAGAAAAAAATATTTTTGTGAGCATTGTGTGTTTGGTAAACATAATATATCATCATTTTTTAATGGAACTAAACAAGCTAAGATATTATTAGAGATCATTCATTCGGATGTTTTTGGACTAGTGGATGTTGACTCTTTTGGAAAATATCATTATTATTTTACTTTCATTGATGATGTCTCAAGATACGCCTAGATTTTTGGATGCATGCAAATCTAAAGTTTTCACTAAGTTTAGGGAATTTAAAGCCTTAGTTGAGAAGAAAATTGATTGTAAGATAAGAGTGTTGAGATCTAAAAATGGGAATGAATATTGATCTAGGGAAATTGATAAGTTTTGTAACCATGTAGGTATTCTTTAGCAAAAGACTACTCCTTACACACCTCTAAAAAATGGGGTAGTGAAAAAAATGAACCAAAACTTGATGGAAAATTGAAAGAGCTAGGAGAATGTTGAGTGGTGTTAAGCTTGTTAGATGCTTTTGGGCAGAAGTTGTAAGTTCTGCATGTTATTTTGTTAATAGATCTCCTTGTTCAGCTCTTGTTGATAAAACTCATGAAGTGTGGATAGGTAGAAAAAAATTTGTTTCACATTTAAGGGTATTTTGTTGTGAGGATTATGTGCATGTTCCTCAAGAGAAGTGATATAAATTGGATCTAATTTAAGCATAGAAATACATATTTTTTGGTTACGGTGAGAATGTAAAAGGTGATAAGCTTTGGAATCCACTAACCCATATAATGGTTTTCTCTAGAGATGTGATTTTTAGGGAGTTTAGAGCTTACTCAAGTGAAGAACAACCAAAGGAGAAAGATTTAAGAAAAAAAAAATGCACTTCAAGACAAAGATAGAAAAGCAGAAAGATGTACATGTGGAAGAACAATCAGATGGATCTGAGGATGGAGAAGAAGAAGAGGGTTTAGATAGTTTAGAGGATGTGCAAGATGAGCACAGGGTAGAGGAATAATAGGTAGAGACCATTACTCCTACCTTGAGGAGGTCCACAAGGCAATGGAATCCAGTTGATTGGTATAGCCCATCATATTACCATTGTGTATTTGCTTTGTTGAGTACTAAAAATGAACCTAGATCTTTTAGGGAGGCTCTCTCTTCATAGGAAAGTGAGTCTTGGATGTAGGCCATGCATGAGGAAATGATGGTTTTACATAGTTATGATACTTGGAGGTTGGGATCTTGTCAGTTTTCCCAAAGGAAGGAAACCCATTGGTTGCAAGTGGGTATGTAAATAGAAATTTGGTGCAAATGATCGATTAGAGTGGTACAAGGAGAAATTGGTGGCCAAGGGCTACTTCTAGAGAGAGGGAGTTGATTTCGGTGAAATTTTATCTCTTGTTGCTAAGTTAAATTCTATTAGATTCCTATTATCTATTGCTATAGCTTATGATTTTGAAATAAAGCAAATGGATGCTAAAACTGCTTACTTGCATGGGGATCTTGAGAAGGAAATTATAAGTGACATCCTGACAGTTTTGTTGAGAAACGAAAATAAAACTTGGTTTGTAGGTTAAAGAGATTTTTATATGGTTTGAAATAGTCACCCAGGATGTGGTACCAAAATTTTGATTCCTTTACATTGAATTTGGATTTTATTAGAAGCAAGGAGGATCATTGTGTTTACATTAAGGTTATTGATGATCATATACTAATCATTTCCTTGTATGTTGATGACATGTTGTTTATGGGTAACAACAAGGTGATGATTAGGGAAATTAAGACTCATCTTTCTGGTATGTTTGATATGAAGGATTTGGGGGCTGCATAATATATCCTTGGGATGGAGATCGATAGGGATCAAATTCACAAAAATTTTGGTTAAGTTAGAGTAAGTATGTTGATACCATTTTGCAGAGGTTTAGTATGCATGACTATAACCAATAAATATTCCACTTTCGATTGGTACTAATTTGAGACGTGTTCTAATTCTAGTGATGATTTTGAAGAGATCTCTAAATTTCCTTATGTTAGTTTCATTGGTAGTTTGATGTATGTAATGATTTGCACTAGGCCAGATATAGCCCAAGCAGTGAGAGTTTTGAGTAGGTTTATGTCTAACCCTTGTAGAGAGCATTGGACTTTTGTTAAGAGGGTGTTTAGATATTTGTGTGGTACTTATGATTACTATTTTTTTTATCATGGTACTGATGATGTGGTTAAGTCATTAGACATATAACTTAGTTCTTTTTTTGAAGACTAGGCAAGCGAATTGGGTAGTTGAAGGTCCACTAGTGGCTTTTTTTTTACTTTGTTTGGAGGTGTTGTGAGTTGTATGAGTAAAAGACAACCTATGATTACATTTTCCACCACTAAAGTAGAGTATATGGCTGCTACACATGCATCTAAGGAGGTGGTTTTTTTCTAGAGATTTGTTAAAGGAATTGGTTTTGATTGCAGGACAACGAGGATTGGATGTGATAATCAGAGTGCCACGTGTTTAGCCAAAAATCATATGTATCATGCTCGTACTAAGCGTGTTGATGTTCAGTATCATTTTGTGTGAGAAATGATTGAGAATGGTAAGGTCTTGATTGATAAGTTTGACACTTTGGATAATGTTGCAAATTCTCTCACAATGCCAATTACCACAAATAAGTTCTCTTGGTGTAGGAAGGCCATGGGCCTTGATCACTATACTTGATTATAATTTTTTATTGTATCTCATAGATATAATTGCAATGTATAATGTCAAGTGGGGGAATGTTAGAATAGGTGGCATTATAATTTTTATCCTAAGTTGATTTTGTGTGTCTCCATATTCTTTGGAAAGTTTTCTAGAGGACGTGAAGGAAAAATATTTATTATTTATTTTCCTATGACAAACTATAATTGTATTCATAGCGATAGACCCACTACAATGACAATTATAGAGCATCTTGGGAATATTCATTTTGGGAATCCATTTTTTGGGTGGGGACCACCTATAAATGCATGTTCTTACATGTTATTTACATCTTATCTTGGGTTGAGCACCCAATCTTGCATGTTTTAGGTTTAAGCCGTTAGAGCCATCAGAGAGTAATGGAGCACTAGAGATTGACTAATTGTGATTGGCTATGGATTAGGCACCCATGTGAAGGCCATGTGATCATTTAATAATTTTCACTATGCTTATGGGTTTTCCATTACGGGGGGCATGGGTTTTTCCATGTGGTTTTACTTGTTTCAAAATACAACAAGTGGTATTCTATCCCACAAACTTCTATATAGTAGAGCATTGGTATGGTGGTTTCATAAGTTTTTTTGTAGGTTGTTAGAATAACGAAATGCTACCAAGATTCAGAGAGGAATGTTGTATTTTTGTACTTCTTTAAAGATTAATACAAGCATTGCATCTCTTTGGGAGTGAAAATTTTCTCTCTCAAGGGTTTATCCGCGTATATATTGTGTCAAACTTGTGGTATTGTTGTTTTGATTTCATTATTAGAATTTTTAATCACATAATCACATAATTGGTAATTTTGAATACACATTTCTAGATTTACAACCACTTAATTAAGCTCATAGATCGCTGTAAGTTTCACCTTGATTTCCAACAACTCAATAGCCATTTGAAAATATTAAGAGGTGGTTGTTTGACTTCCATCATTGGGTGTGTGACAGTTACAAAGAAATATTTGGAAACTAAAAATAATTAGACAATTAAAATATATAACTTGTATGACTATATAGTCATAAGAAAGTAGAATGCCACACAAATTCTCAATCATTGTGTGATTTTCCAAGTAAAATATGTTTGGATGCTTCATAATATGTAAAAAAAAAAATAGAACACAATCTTATGGGACAAATGCTACAACATATAAAGCAAGCCTATAAACATAAAAAACTAGCATTATGAGTAGGTAGAATGTTAAGGCTATGATAAAATGATCCTAGAGCATGTTATGGGAATGGACACTAAAAAAGGATATTTTTTATAGTATGCAATCTTTGACCTTACAATTGTATACATAAGGCTACCTACCACATTATATATGGAACATTATTTATGTCCTCAAAATTCTTTATAGACTTAGGAAATTATTCCCAATTCTATTAGTGTCTGCAAATAAAGGTATACTTATAAAATTACTATGCATATTGAACCACAATAAAATAATATCAAGATACTTTATTTTATTTAACCTTAGCTTCCTAGTAGCCTTACTTCTATGGGTCTTCATATTGCATATATCTTGTGGCACCTAGAATCTTCTAGCCATCTAGGCTTTACAAAGAAATTGTTTCCATCAAATCTCATTTCTCCCAACCACTTCCAAGCATTAATTCTAGTGTATTTAGTGGAAATTTATCTTATTTTATCTTTAGCCTATTTATTTGGTTTTCTTATCTTCCTTCCATTGAAGGGAGAGTTCATGGTTGAGAGGACAAAATATAAAAAATGGATTAGTCACTAAGGACAACATTATCAAAACCATTATTTCTCACACCACAAATCAACTATATCCCAAGTTTAGTAGTTCTATTTATTTTTATTTTTGTTTAGATTAGTTTGTTTTATTGATTACATCAATTAGTAGTGCCAATTTAGATATTTTATTTCTTTAAAATAATAGCACTTGATTGTAAATTTTGAATTTAGGATAGAATAATTTTAACTTGTTGGAGTTGATAATTCTATTTCATGTAAACAATAAAATCAAAACAACAATCTTTTCTTAAATTAGCACAATAATCAAAAAATATCAAAAGATAGATCATATCCTCCTCATCAAGAATAATAGAGCCAATTAACACATAAACCAATAAAAGTTAATACTATTGATATCATTCTATTCAAAAAATAAACATTTTTTTCCAATGATAATAGTTTAGAAAAAATTAGTTCAAAATAATAAGGGTTCAAGATTGGATTAATTAATTATTAATATGATTCACTTTCCTTTATAAATTCTCACTTTGTCACAATAAATTACCAAAGGAAAACAATTCTTCACATATTTGATTTTAATATTTAAATTCATCTCTTCGACATATAATAACTACACCTCATGCATACAGATGCATAACAAAAGGAGCACACTAAAATGAAGAAAAAATGTGGTGAGCTTTCTTTCACTTCTAGGGTTTTGGACCTAAAAGGAGAAAGACCAATTCTTCAAAGGTCTTTCACTCAAGAACAAACCCTTGAGATTTCAATGCAAAGGAGATTGAAATATGGAAAAGGGAAGGTTCTAGGGATTGAATAGTGTCTAATGAGGGGTTCACCACCAAGTGTAAACTTGGAAAAGATAATATGTTGGAAAATAAAGTGTGATATGCAAAATGATCTAGAAATGCAAATGAAACAAAAAAAAAGTTGTAAGACTAAATGTGTGCACGTGGGAAGTTGTAGAGACTGGAAATCTATGGATTCTAAAATTTTGGCCTGCTGGGACTCATTCGCCAATCTAGGTGAATCAATCCCAAATTGAGGTTACTGCATAGGAACAGGTTTCTCAGAAAAAGGGTATCCGAAAAATGCCAAAATCTCAAAATTGACCAAAAATGGCACTCACTCGCCACCTATGGTGAATGAGTCCAATTTGGCTTTTCTGGAAATTCAAATTTCCAATCTGCACCTCTTAGTATGCTCAATCTGTACCTCTAGGTGTCTAGATCTTAAACTGCCAATTTCAGGCCTATAGGTGACTTTTTGTGAAGATTATGACCTATCAAATGGGGAGACAACTCCAACAACCATGTAACCTATTCTTCAATGATCTCCAAGCCTTCGAAGTGCCTAGATCTGTAATCACACAAGGAAAGATAGAGAAAATGTCGATTGTTAGGGAATGGCCCGGGTTTGTCTAGGTCAAGCCCCGTTTAGATAATTAAACCAAATGATGAAATAAGATGAAGCATGAACATGAAATAATACAATTAGAACCTTTCCATGATCTGATGGATCTTGAATTGTTGCAATAATGGATGAAGAATTTTCCCTTGAATGCCTTAAAAATGATCTTGAATGCTTGAAAATGCCTAACCCTTGAGTGCTTTACTTGACAGTATGAACGTATGACGTTTCTTGGATGAAATGAGGATTTGAAAGCTCTCTTATATAGGAAATCCACTCACATGACCGTTAATTTGATCCCCAAGGACGACATTGAAGAAATTTAAATTTAAAACCCAATTTTTCCCACTCAAACCTCAAAAATAGCTCAAATGGGACTCATTCGCCATCCTGGGTGAATGGGTCCCACAAGAGCTATGTCGCCAGTTAAGATGTCGAGGAGTGAAGAAATCAGATTTGTATGTTGATTTTGTGAGGTCTTTGATCAAAATATGCCTTGGAATGCACAATATGGGGTCATAGGGGCCTATTAATGATGATATAAGGGTCATAAATGCAAGAGGGACCAAAATCCAATGTGAAAGTGTAAATAAATACACTTTACAACACTAAATTAAGGAAAAATTGAGTCTATTTAGCTTAGAAGGGCCCTAAATCCCATGTGAATGTGTAAAACACATTACAACACTAGATTAGGTCCACTTGATTTACAGGCCTCCCAAATTTAATGTGAAGATGTAAATAAATACAGTTTACGACATTAAATTAGGATAGAGTTAGGTTAAATTAGCTTAAAAAGGGCCCAAGACCTAATGTGGATGTGTATTAAAACACCTCACAACACTAGATCAAGGCCACATTAGGTCGAATTTATCATTAATTTTTTCCATAGCAAGCAAGGGACACATTTTTCTATAAGTTACACACAAAAATATCTTGCTTTCACAAGTTATTTTGATAGTACTTCATAATTAGATTCAATTTCATTGTGAATAAAAAAAGCATTCTAGAAAACACAAAAATAAATTATAAGTTAAAAATAAAATAAAGAAAATCCTTAGTTTCTTTGCAGTTGAGCCAAATATCCAAACCTAGTTTTAATAGTCAAATATTCAAACATATGAAAAACTTTGCAAACACGTATATCATGCAAAAAAACTCCAAATCAATAGGAAAAAATAACTTACAACTCAAAGACATTTAAGAAAATATAAACCTCATCTTTACCCTTAATTTATGCTTGGTATATTAGGCCTATGTTTCTAGGATCGAGAGAGGATTGTGTGGAAGCTACATTGAGATAGGTGAGGGGGGAAAATTTCCAACTCCTATAGCCACTAAAGTATAAGAACAATATTTATCTTTAGAATGAATTCAAAAATTAATTAATTGCAAGAAATCTAGATAGATCATTTATTCAAATAAAAGATTACCCATCTAGATGTTATCCTCAAAATAGTCCTATAAAACCTCAATATGATCTTTTTCAAGAACTCAATATCATATATACAACATTAAATACTCATAAGTTACCATTACCATAATTTAATTAAACATCCCCATTATCCACTAGGTACTCAATCCTCATGATAGGGTGGCCCATCGAATTCCCCCCCATTACACCTATTATTATGTCATGAGAACTAGTAGTTTTCCATTTATTTGATCAACATTAGAAATGTATGTGATTACCATTTATGACTCATAAGTAATACTAGTAAGTCACATTTGTGAAGTACAAATTTCCAATTTCCCAAGATGATCTTTCTTGAGACACCTAGGAAATAAATAATGTGAGCTCCCATTCACATGATGATTTGTTGTGTATAAGCCTTGTTTTCTCATCTATTCGAACTCCTAGAAAGGTTGTGTCATATCCTTATCTACTGAATTATAGTCTCCACTTCTACTTCACTTATAGATTTATGTCTACCACAATAAAACATTTTCTAAGTTTTTCTCCTTTGCTTCCCTCTACTATACAAATTAAATCTATTTACCTCTACTTGCGGTGTCTCTTTTTCCTTATATATGCATTTTTTGAATATAATGTCATGAAATAAATTGCACAAGAAGAATATAATCTGAAATATGCTACAAATACTTGATAATAATATGCCACTTTAAGGGGGAAACCTCCTAATCCACTTCGAGGGGGAAACCTCCAAATATATCTAATGACAATGAGAACATAATTCCTAATATGATGATGACATAAGACTCACAACCTCTTATATATACCTATTTATGCCCAAGATATCACCTAGACTGACTTAGATAACCCTATATAACCCCTAAGCTGACCTATAAATATTAATATAATAATGATAACATGACTTAATTAGGAGTTAAGATAGCCACAATCCAAATATTCATAACCCGATGTACAATAATATTAAGGGCATATCATATTTAATGTGTATTGGAATTATTGTAACCAATGCCATCTCTATGTACACTTTTATAATATAATAATCAATACCACTAATAATATTTTCTAATAATTCATCTTCTTCAATTACAAGGTCTTCCTTTTTACAATATCAATCTTCAAGATGGACTAAAAATTTCATCCATCAAAGTTTCTTCATTCCTCATTCCAACTATATTTCTTATTAGAATTGCAAAAGAACTTAAATCATTTTGAAACATCTCTATCCTAAGACTCTAAAAATCTCACTCTACTTTTTTATTGTGCACAAATTTTCTCCAAATTGACCACCACTTTCATACTCATTTATGTGTAGGATCATGATGGGCCAAAAAGTGGCGATATGATGGGTATGTGTAGGGTATGTGGCTGACGACTTTTTTTTACCCAAAATTGATGAAACAAAAAATGTTTTTAAAAGATATTCTCAGCTTTCCACCAATATAAATTATGTTTTACTTTGAATTTAATAAATAATTATTATTCATTTTCTATTTAAATTATGACTAAAGTCATTATTGATAGGTTGATTGAAAAATATCTATAGCTTTCAAATAGTATCACATTTTTTGAATCTGAAACATGCATCACATTCTATGCTTCACATACTATAGGATTAAAAAAAAATTGAATTTCATGAAGTTTTGACCAAGTTAAGATGGTTAGACATACGAGTTTTTATATTTTTCAAAAGTTGTAATAAAAAATTCATAATTAATTATTTTCTTGGAAAAAAATTACAAAAAAATATGCATCACATCTAGAAATGAGTCCTCTACATATACCTAAAATATTATACAAAAATATTATCCTTTTATTGTGGTTAGGGTAGTTAGATAGACACCTACTTCTTATTTTTTAACTAAAATTTAAGTACTACTACATTGAAATTTCAAATTTTCACCAAATAGATTTTTTTATTTTTTAAATAAACCTAGTAGTTTAGAAACTACATTCAATTTGCTACAAATTATATTCTTACATATTTTTGCAATAATATAGATAACTTATTCAAATTTTTACATCAAGTTTCCTAACTCTGATTTTTCTGAATTTTTCGTCACTTAAAGGCCTGTTTTTTCCATGATGATCCTGCACACACCCAAATAGTTACAACTTTACACTCTATTTGCATCTTCCTATCATAGATCAACAAACCACACCTACATGTACTCCATAATGAGGATTCCTCTTTCACTATATTTCATACACTTTTCCTTCCTCTCAAGTCCATCCAACAATATCTCTATCACATCTACCTCTTATGTTTGATCATCCACCATTAATATTTACCTCTCTCTACTAAGAAAATGAATCTATTTTACCTCTATTTGTGGATTCTCTTTTTTGTGATAATGTATTTCTTCAATATAATATTTATTCACATATTTGTAACCATGTCATATTTATTTCCACTTACATAGCCTAATAATCATTGCTATTATAAGTATTTTTCCTAGAAATTTGTCATCTTCAATTTAATGGTCTTCCTCTTTATAGTATCAATTTTCAAGATGGACTTAACCAATTCAGCTATTGATTTTTCTTCACTCAATTCATCTATTTATTTTTCTTCACTCCTCATTTCAATTATTTTTCTTATTAGAATCACACAAGAACACAAATCATTTTGAAAAATCTCTATCTTAGGACTCAACAACTCCCACTCTATTTGTTATTGTGTACTCATTTTCTTCAAATTGATGACCACCTTCATACTCATGTAAGGACACTTAATTTGTATCTTCCTCTTATAGATCAACAAACCACACCTAGATCTACTCCATAATGAGCTTTCTTATTTCACTACATTTCATACTCTTCCTTCCTCTCAAGACTATCCAATTAGGTCTCTATCACATCTATCTCTTGTGATTGATCATCTACCATAGAAAAATTCTTGGAAATTTTGTATCTTCACCTAATGTCATCTCCCTCATAAGTTCCAACCTCTCATCTCGTATATTACCATTACCAAATATTTTCTCATCAAGAGCATCCAACCTCTTGAATTATCAAGTGTAATGAAAGCTATTTCAACATAAACCATCTCAACTCTTCACACAAAAGCAATTCTTAGAGATCTTCTTAAGACCAGCAATGTTATTCTTCTATAAGGCATCCTTTATACCATTCTCTCACTTTTGAAATCCTAATGACCCCCACACATTGAGCCACTAACATGCACGTTTTTCCCACAAACTAGTTTAAACATACTCATTACACACTTACTAAATGAACTATTAAGGGCAGGGAACCAATTAAAAGGAAACCTTTCTCATGTAGGAACACCTAATAGAAAACTTATACATGATTTGCAAAGGTCTAATAATACTTTACAAGCTAAAATGTAAAGCTTTGCACTTAATGTAGGTTGCACACAAAGTGTTTTATCTTATTGAAGATTTATGCAGTTCATTGTTCAACTCACAACAAGGTAGGTTGTAAAACATAATATTGTATTGAACCTAAAATATTTTTTTCTTGATCCAAGCTTATAACTTCTATGTTGCACAAATGAGGGGTGGGCCAACTGAGTAATTTATAAATTGTGTCATATATAGTAGGGTGTCTAAATTTTGTAGGTTTGTTTTCCTATTTTGTTGACCCATATTTTCATGTCTCTTGTTGATTGTTAATGAAAATGCACTATTATCCAACCAACACTTGCTTAAAACATCAAGGTTATAAAACAACATGCAAAATAATAGCAATAAAAATATAATTAACCATTCTACTTATATAAAAATATATATAGATAATATAGGGTAGAAGGATAATGTAGTTGAAATTTTTATCTTCAAAGTTTTTTAACCATCCAAAACACCTAAGATATTGTCCATCCAACTTGCACCACAATTCTCTTGATAGACACTTGTGATCCACTTTGAAAACACTTACAAATTCATGTTCAACTCTTTTGTTTACATGTAATCTTTTATTTGTTGTGAAAGGAAAATGCAAAAATATGTATTTATTTGCAAATAAGTTGTGGCCACATTGTCAATGTTCATTAATGTGAAAAGGAAGGTGGTGGCAAGCCACATATGTATCAAATGAGAACCAATGACAAAGGTCATGCAAACAAACTTTGTAAAAATGCCAGATTTATCCAATTGCAAGCACTGATGTTTGTTGACCTACTATTACATATATCCACCACTATTTATCATTTTTTCATTTTTTTATTCCTAAACTAGACAATAGATGAAAATAATATTTCTTAATTACCATGGCATATAAAACAAAACTATAATGATAACTTAATAAATGGGAAAAAAAAAGGGCTAACTAATTAACTCCATATTGTTAAACGTTGGTAATGCCCATACATTCAAAATAGGATATTGACTGAAAAATATGTCAAATATGGAGCTTAGCCTTCACCCACCTTGGAATTGGTAAAGCCGTCAAAATTAAAGTGTCAAGCTATCAAAAGCAAAGTAGAAAACCTAAACAATATATAATAAATATAGAGGTAAAAACATTCCTGTGTATGTTTGGATTCCATCATAGCCAGCCACATTCAACATTTTGTGTTCAAGATTAAAGTGGAAGACACGAAGAAAAGTAATTGTTTCCAAAGCAAGGTTGTAGCACTGTTGCAGAGCCATACTCCTTAAAGAATTGGCCACCGACCATAAGAATGGTATCAAGAGTAGACAAGGAAGGTGTGTTTCAAAGACTCCCTTCTCTTTTTCATCCTTCCCCATTTCTTTTACACTATTATGAAACAACAACAATGAATGCACTACTACTAATCAAGCAAGACCAAACCAAAGAGCTTTGAAGTGATGTTCTAATGAGAAAAATGTTGCTTCCTCTTATACTATTTCTATTGTTGGAAGCACCCTATTCTGTAAGCCAAAATTTTGATTATTTATCTCACATAAAACTTTTTTTTAGTAATGTTTAGTTAGGACTAATGCCCTGATCATTATAGTGTTCC
The DNA here is from genome assembly GCA_007258455.2 of Sequoia sempervirens. Taxonomy (NCBI): domain Eukaryota; kingdom Viridiplantae; phylum Streptophyta; class Pinopsida; order Cupressales; family Cupressaceae; genus Sequoia; species Sequoia sempervirens. The sequence continues at coordinate 44,249 of VDFB02028489.1, forward strand.
CTGCAGAGAGCAGCAGTAGTTTGTGAGGAAAAGACCTCAACAGTGGCTAATGAAACCCATGAATGTGTTTGTCCTCTACACACTACACTTGATCCCTCTATTGTAACTCTTCTTTAACCTCAATCTTATTAGATGTATAACAAATTTTGTCTAACTGTAACTATTCCTATAGATTGAAAGAAAAAAATGTTCTATTAATGTAGCTATAATAGGATTTACAAAATTTGTATCCAGAATATATCCCATACAATGAAGTCTATGTTGATTACATATAGACAGACTATTATCTCTATCTACACTATTCTGATCTTGTTGATTTTTGAATAGGTAACATTATCAACATTAGGGCCATGGGGTGGATCAGGAGGTATAGCATTTTATGATAAGTTGGGAAATCTTGCAGATGAACTTGAACTATGAGGAAGAGTACATAGGGAAGATAAAAGGGAATTAAGCGAAGATTTTTGGTTTATACAGACATGCAGGCATAGTCATTGATCAGATTGGTGTCTATATTCATTCCGCCCCTCACAAGCTACATTGTGATACAGTCTCTGCCTTTTCAACTTCACTTCAGGAACATTGAGCATGATTCAGTGTTATGAAAATGTCACACCCCGTCTTGTTGTTACTAAGTTACTTTTACCTTCATGAGTAAATAGGATGATAAATGCAATCATGATTTTGATATGTTTGATAAAGTAATGGAATACTGAAATAGGTATTAAGTTACTATTGCACTTTGAAGGAGTAATTATGTTATATTGATGAAGTACAATGAAATAACATGTATTGCACTATATGAATATGCTAATGTTTTATAATGCATGTGGGTTTCATGTGAATATCTAACTACTATTGCAAATGTACCAAGTTGGATGCAGGTACAAGTTCATGTCTCTGAAAGGCAAGGGAAGTATCACTCAAGAGTGTAAATTTTAATGATCAGATTTAATGCAAAGAAAATTAATTTAAAAATAGACAATAACATACAAGATACCCTAGGAAAACCCTCCTCTTGAGGGAGAAAAAACTAGCAACAAAGATCTCTCTTATATATATAAATAGTGGCAACAATTCTCTTTACAATGAGGCCAATCACAAGGCCAATCTTCAACACCAACTTTAGATGCAAAATAGATAATAATCTGCCCTTCCTTGAAACCTAAATCTGCACTTAGAGAAATTCCCAATCTGCTCTTGGAGAAAATTCGCACTTGAATGAAGGAGAGAATCGAACTTTCTTGATGATGGAAAGGATGGAAATGACCTTCTATAAATACACAATGAGAGAGAGGTCGTACCTCTTCATGTACAAGGTTGGCCAAAATAGAGAAATATAATTACAATTAAAATATGTAAATTACAAGGAAGGTCGGCCCTTTTAGAAATTACATTGTTGCCAAGTGAAGCACCCCTTCATATTAAATATCACATATAAATAAATAGCCGATAGGCTATATTAATTTATGTCTTCACTCGTGGCTAGAAGGATGAACCCGAAGTTGCCATAACATTAACAAAGAGAAGTGTTTGGTCAGGTAACCTCGAATGAATCCTATCTAAGCTTTCACACATTGTAACGCCCTGCCAAGGAACCCCATAGGATAACACATCTAAGATACAATAATGGAACAAATTTTTATTTTTTAATTTAAAAAATACAATAGTGAAATGCATAACTTAACATAACATTGAAACTAAACCAAGTCCTCTAAGGTTCTATGACTACGCTACTAACACATCTATAATCAAGAGCTAGAATCATTTCATTAACCATGATTTAGTTGACAATCAAGAGTTCATTTTAATCCATCACATTAAAAGATTAATCAACATACATTTCCATAACCTATCATCTGTTAAATAGCATGAAAGATCATTTATAAATAACAAACAAGTTTAAATACAAATTACATTACATGAGAGTACATCACAACTCATTATATCATTACATTGTTTACAATAAGGCTTCCCCAAATACAATTGGGAAGATTACATCAATATTACAATAAATAGTACATCTGATATACATGTCCAAAGCATAAACATAAAGACAGTCTCCTCAAATTGGAACATGATATGGAATCCGCTACACAAGGTACAGCCTCCATGCACACAAACAAGTAGCAAGGGAACCCAATGGAGGAAAAAGCACCAACCTCCCAACCATGTGGAACCCTAAGGTCCACCCCCCATGCTAGGAGATAACATAAGGTCCCACTACTAACAAATGACAATCAAGAAGACAATAGGCTATCATAAATAAGACTAAGCATGACTCCTAAGCCATACTGCATCAACATTAACATCACATAAACACATGCATTGCTTCAAGAGGCATTCACACAACAAAAAGAGAAAACACGACTAGGGAATGCTAGACTGCAATAGGGAAGATTTTCATCACATTGTCCTGACATAGGTTGTCGTAATAGTCTCTCACGAGAAGTCGGCCCCCATCTATGGTTGTCTTGACAATCTCCCACTAGACGTTAGCCCCATAGGGTGACACATGCGAAACCAACATTCCTTTTGTGAGGACAAGGAAGTTGATCTTTTCAACTAGGCCTTTGAAACCCACTCTTAGCCTAAATGAGCACTACAAAAATGGGTGAGGCATCCAATTATCTTATTTAATGTGAAATCTACCCATTCCCCTAAATTCATTTTTAGGTTATCACTGGATTAAGAAAATCTCAAATGGGTTCTTCTGACAATCTCTCACTAGACATCAACGCCCATTGAGATCCACTACCCCTACTTGCAACTAGAAGACCCTACACAACAAGCAAGGAAACAACCATCTTGCATACTTAACAAATTCACATGAATCACACACATAGAGCAAGGCATTAGCCATCTTGCTTGCATATCCCAATCACAAGAATGAATGCATAGTGCAAGGCATTGGCCCTCTTGCACACAACTTAGAACATTATCAACCACATCCAAGTGCAACAAACATAAAACCAAAACATACAAGATACTCCCTCCTAAGCCTTTGGAAGTCAATCTTAACCACTTTGCTCAAAGACTCCTACTTAAACAATAACCCAAAATCATCATGATTCCACTAAACAAACCCCATATTTTATACAAGCAATCAATCAAGCAATACAACCATGGAAACACTATTTCCACAAAGAATTTACATATCAACTAATAACTAAATATGAAAGAGACCAACATTTTAAAAAGATCATCTAATTCATTCATTTAGATAAATCTCTCAATTATCCAAATATAATTAAATCAATTTCTTTTCTTTTCTAATTAATTTTCCAATTTACTTATTGACAATGGACATTATCTATTAATTCACAAAGTAGATTAAATATCTTTTCTAACCCCATAATTAATATCACACACACACACACATATATATATTTGTTTATATATGTTTATATATATAATTGATCACCAACATAAAATGTAAATATTAAAATCAAAAAGTAGTTTTATTTTTTTAATATAACTGATTATAAAATAACAACATATACATATGTATATATATATATATATCGAATTCAACAAATTTTCCAAAAAAACTATATATTCCTATTTTACCATGAATCAACAAATTCCAAATTTATAACTAATTTTATAACGTATTCTTATCGAATACATATTATATAGCATATATGTCGATTACTTAACAGGAGGCCATTCACTAAACATATACATAAAATCACAATCTCCAAACAATATATATACAGTGATCTCCAACTTATAATACAGTCAACAAAAAAAATAAAGATCAATGTATTCATCAAACTTTCAAGCAATACAATGGAGAGAAAATCACTTCACAGTAAGAATTATTGAATTCCCTACTCAAAATGTTATCGAATGTCACAAAAAAAGAATCTATCAACCATTTCAAATGAAACCCCAATAATCAGAAGGCTACAAAGTAGTTGCTTAAAAGAAGGAGTGGCATGCAAATGCCTCATGGCACCACTATGAGAGAGAAGGCTGCATAGGGTAGCTTGGAATAAATTTTAAGAAAATTTAGAACCTTCAACTAATTCAAGCGATGATTGTAGAATAAAATGATTAGGTAAGAAAAAAAACCTATGCCATGCAAAGCAGGGGTGCACTAAAATGATATGTCGAAAAGGCCTAAGTAACTTTGAAGAAAAGTAGATTCATCGAATTCCAAATAATAGCATAGATTTTAATCAAATTCCAAATGAAAGCCATCGAATACAACATAAAACGTATGCACAATGAATACCATTTAATTTAGTGAATTGTTTCCTATGCACATTCAACAAATTCCAAGACTATTACATCTTCATCAATTTCATTTGAAATGCAAGTTCATTATATATAAAATGTCAAATACCCAAACCAACAATATAAGCATCGAAATCATATTAAAAAAACTAAAGTCATCTCAAATAGTGCTTAATGGCAACCAAGTTAAAACCCTAGTGCTGATAAGTTGCAATTTTGACATATCTATAATCATATGATCAACATAGAAAAAGGGACGCCTACTAAATAGCATCGATTGAAAGAAAAATGCAATATTGACACAAAAGGCAATGTTTACAGAATCGACTACTAACATAAAGGGAAGTTGATCAGGGTATCGAATATAACTAATATGAATGAAATCCAATGGATTATGAAAACAATAATGAAAGCATTGTCATGATCACACAATAATTCTAATGAAATAATAATCAAAGCATTACCCTGATATTCTAACAAATTTTAAATTGAAAACAGATCTGAAATTTATTTATCCTTGATAGCATTCGATGAACTATGGCAATAAATTCTTGAAATGATTATGCATGGCATTTACAGAAATTCAATGTAATTTTATGAAATACAATTATTGTGGGACACGCAAGTGCATAAATTATATTAGATGAAAAGGTTTTAGAACTTTCAAGTGATTTATAGGTACAAGGTATGGACAACCATCAAGCATGCTTGAAAATTGAATTTATTAGATGTTATAGTTACAGTTGTTTAGAATCATGCATGTTGAAATGTTGATACAAGGTAAGGAACATGAAACGTTCAACATAAATGAAAGATCTGCTAAACTAGAAGCTTTAGAGAAGAGATGGCCAACTTGCATGCAAAGGTAGAACCATGGACAAGGCATGCAACAAAAAATTACATAAAAGAAAACCTTTTCTTGATGTGATATAATGATAGTGTGATATGCACAGAATATACTTATTCATTGGTCTAAGAAACTTTCATGCAAAAATAATTGTCAAGTTTTATACCCAATTTTCTCAATGCAAGTATGGACATCTATTCACACCTATGGTTGAATATATTTTGAACTCCAAAAATAACTAACTCTTCTAAAATTACCTTAAATTTACCAACATACACCTTCCTACTTAAATGAAGCAAAGAGCTAAATTCAAGATACCCTTACCTACAATACATGGCTAGGCTATGATAATAGTTCACACAACAACAATCACGATGGTAGTAACAAATTGCTCCTTCCACTCCATAAAGTGATATCTCTACGCACTGCTCTTAGACCCTCAAATCAGAGGATCCTCCATAAGTTGGCTTGTCAATAGACTATTCCAAAACAAAGTGGAAAACCAAAACTTAAAGGACTAAAAGCTTTTGAAGAAACCAGGGAAAATCCTCTACAACTAGTATGTGCCATTTTGGTCAAAAACTCCTTAAATTTCTCCCTCCCATTCAATTTTTCCAAGGTTTCCAATTTTCCCCACAGTATTCAAAACTTTTTATAGGAAAATCACTTCCTTCCACTCCACAAAATGAATAATCCTAAAAATCTTCTCCAAAAGGATAATTATTTACCAAAGGAAAGTTGCTTGATTTTCAAATAAAAAAAATCTAATAAAATCCATAAAATCTCCAAAAAGATAAACTATTAAAAGATTCCATGCAAGTTTTATTTTTAGAAAATAATTATTTTTTTTAATAACTACTTGAGCTACGTATAGTTGCATGCTCACTAGACTATCATGTGCAGTCCCATTTTAGAAAATCCATTTAATGATTTCATGAGCCAAAATTTATATTTATTTACCATATTATTTTACTATTTATCCATTATCACCTTTCATTTTAATATTTTATTTTACTTTAATATTTGTTATATATTTAATTTATTATATTATTTCATTAAACTCTTAATTTATCATAAACCGTAGTTTTTTAATAAATAAAATTATATTAATTGACAAAGTTCCCTTTTGACTTAATAATTTATTTTAATTCATCCATTAATCAAAAATGGCATTTATTAAACGAATTTAAATTAAACAACCAAATATCAATAACAATTACCTAAATATAAATAGGGTCAAAAACAAGACCAACTAACCACAAGTAACTGACTATGTTGATGAGGTAATGGACTAGATACTCACCCTCTTTGAGGATGATGGCTAGGGTATGGTAAAAAATGCTATCTCTGATCAACTATTCTATTGGGTTTAAGGCATGCTCAGACCTACTAATTTAGGTGGAGTTGATGCCTAGTACCTGCAACCTACAACACACAAAATGGTCAAACATATACAGTCATACAATCACACACACCATGAAATGAAATCATAGTGTAGCAAGGTACTCACGAATGAGTAATTGAACATTGTCCCTTTCACCAAAACACATCAAACAACTAAACGCATAAACTCATAACAATTCAATTGCATAACAAACATGATAAGAACAATCATTAGATAATTGCATAACAACCATGATTAGATAATCACATAATACTCATAATAATATTAATCCACATCATCAAATAAGTCCATATTGTTGGCCTCCTACAATGATCTCACAACTAATCCTTTACAACCATGATTCAAAGACTAGACATCTAACCTAAACAGTCATTCAATCATCATGAAGGTGCATTTAACTTGTCAACCCAGGGACATGAACTTGAAATGGGTCAACACTATATGTGCACTAGGGGTTCAAGTAGTCATTGCATTGTACAACTAAGAAACACAATGTTGAAAGTAAATAAAGAAAATTTTGAACATCAACCAACAACTATGTTTAAGCTAAAATGTAGAACAAGAATGAAAATCTGTGTGACAAACAGTGAATACTCTATCTGCTTTGGCTAGAGGAACAGTCGATGCCAGATTTCAAACTAAGTATCAAACAACAAGTAACACTAAGCTAATATTAAACTAAGAGAATGGATTACTCACCAAGTGGGCCCCTTGGATAAGTATCCTCTAAACTAATAGGAACTCAAATGCTCGAACTCAAAACTTTAATTTTATTCATTGTAAATCGTCCATACAAAGAGTAATGTATATGTATCACTGAAAGTGAGAGTACAATGTAAAATCATGCAACCTCTAAAAGAAGGAGCATCAAATTATTATTTATACTATAGCTAAACAAGGAAGTCAAATCCATGACTGGGAGGATGTCATTTAGGGAAACAGGGGAAAGTGGAGCGACAACGGTTACACATGCATAGAATTTGGTCAAACATGCAAGTCAAGCACAGATCCAACATAGCAGTAACACCCATGCATGCTCGATCATTCAGGTCCACTACAAGGTGGTTATGTTCAATTGCATGAAGAATCTTTGCTTCTGGCTACCTTTGACCTAGAGCAACTTCTCAGCTGGACATTATGGTGCATGCCCAGTTGGCGGTGTCTTCCATAACTCGGCGTATTAAGTCTGCAAGCCAAGTTTAGTATGCATAATAACTACACATCAATAACCACTCTAAGAAACATTCATTAGTCACATGAAAAATCAATATAGATGACCCACATATTATGCCAAATATGCAAAGATAGGGTAATGTCAAATGTCAATGGTTTGAGGGAAACATTATGCCAATACCAACACTTAAGCATTAAATTCCATGACATCAATGAGAAAATAGACTATAGATTCTACCCAAAACTAGACCAAAAACTAGGCTCATCACTCCCCCCAACCTAATGTTTTTTTGGTCCTCCAACAGGGGAAGAGTTGTTCTTCTTCATAGTCAAATCTCTGAAATTTGCAATTGAGAGTTTTCCAACATCAGTGGCTATAGTGCGTGAGTCAGGATCCCAGTAGAATCCTCCCAATCTGTCAAACTTGTCCCATCTCTGCCTTTCTATGGAAATATCACTCTGGTAGAATCTAAAATTTGGCACGGGCCACATGAGCATGGGTGGCTAAAAAGTCAGGGGAAGCCAATGTCGTCCCTAAGTTCTCCCAATTTGAATATGTCTCTCGATTATTTTTAATGCTATAGGATTATTGTGGATAGAATGAGGCCCAGCGTGTTTCAACTCATCGATCAAACTATTCCATCTATGGGATAAACATCTTCTCATGGTTTCCTCCTTTGTTGTTGTCTTCACCTCATACTCATTGTAAACTTCCTTAATCCAAGGAATAATCTTATTGCCATAACTTGTTCTGAGTAGCATTTTATGCCATTCTCTATAAATATCTCTTGGGTTGCTTGACTCATCCCTAATGGGTAGAGGGATATCAGACTCCAATTGTTTATAAACACCATGTTGTTGTTCCCAACTAATTTCATTTTGTACCCAAGACATGAATGATCTCAATTGAACATCTCCAACATACAATAGTGGATTCCACTCATGGTCCTTTGTGATAGCATAATTATTTAAATAAAATTCACATAACAAATTCTTCATTTCAAGGGAGGTAATCCTATAAGCATTGAAAAATTCCATAGGAGTATCAATAGAAGGATTCAAACCTGAGGCAAGTCTTGAGATCTTAAAAGAGAGATACTTCTCTTTTAGGAGTGGAGCATAGACCCTTGGGGGTTCTCTACATTCTAGAATCTTTGGTGCCAAAGTTTCCATATCATTGACCCTCTGCTTCAGGGTAGCAATTTTTGCATCTTTTTCCTCAATTTATTCATCCTTCTTTTGTTTTTCCTTTTTCCATTATTCCTCCCTTCTTTGTATCTCTTCCCATAGATTCAAAATTGTTCCATGTACTGTAAAATCAAGAGGATTATGAATGCCTACAAGTCCTTTTTTTTACATGACAACTCCTCATATGGCATTATTTGCATAGACTTGGGCTATCCAGTTATCTCTACGTAGAAGGGTGTTGTTTCTCCTTCTTTTTGCTACAAGGACTCTTGTTCTTGTTGTAGCTACAAGAACTCCTGCTCTAGTTTTGGTTGTTGCTACAGGACTTCATGTTGCAAGACATCTTGCTCATGTTGTAGGAAGTTCTGATTTTCCTCCAATTCTTCTGCAATGCTAGAAAGATCGACCAATGTTATGTGTGTTGCTACCTTGAATATGTCTTCTTCTTTTTCAACATGCTCCTGCTCCATTGGAGCTTCAGGGTCCTCATGTGAGGCCTCACCAAATTTAGGGCTTTCCTGCAGAGGTGTACCAATCATAGGCCCAGTTGGTCTTGATTTTTTGGGAGGTCTTTCACGTTTTCCTTTGGCTGTAGGATGAATAGTATCATCCTTCCTCTTTTTCGGACTTGGCACTTTTATTTCTATAGGCTATGTTTTAGCCTTTCCTTTTCTCATTTCTACCTCTCTCTATTGTGCTCTAGTTTTCATGAGGGTTTCAAGTGGAACTTCATCATCTGAATCCAAGGAAGAGCTTTATGTTCTAGAAGAACTAATTTCAATGGTTTCCTATATTGTAGGAGGATTCATGCTAGAGCCAACACCAGAGGTTGAAGCACTAGGAATGTCTTTAGTTGTGCTTACTCTCCTACTAGATGTATGAGATCGAGGTATAGCCCTAGGTGGAAAATGTTCAACATCGACAAATTCCTCCTGGCGATAATCTTGACCAACCTTAATAAACTCTTCCCAATTCATTCCAAAAACATCATGCAGAGATTTTTCAACTAGCAACTTAATCAAGAAATGGTGGGAAACAGAATTATCCCTACCTTTCTAGGTCTTAGCTGCCATGATTGAGAGGGGATTATACAACACATCAGGCACATTCATCTTCCTCCCATGCCTCATGTGGTTTAAAAGCATGAAGTGGATAGAATGAAAGTTTAACTGGCGACCCTCACAAGTAATGTATTTGATGACATGCATAGCTATCTGCTTCCATGGCTTCAACAAAGACATTCTTTTTGCGCCCTACTTGTCTATGGTCAATGGGGGGTCGTTTGGCTCTACGAATTTAGCCCTGGTTGACCTAGTGTCTCTAGAAACAGGATAATTTTCACCATCAATAGGTAACCCTATAACTTCTGCAATTATTTCCTCTATTGCCACAACTTCTAACCCTTTTACTGTGGCTTTTCCTTTTGAAAATGTCTAGGAAAATTCAAGGGCAATGCCTTCATCAAAACCATCCAGCTTCAAAAAGTAATCTATCCATCCATAGTTTTGAAATTTGACCAGGCATGGTGCATCCTATAGTAAAATATCATGCATTGTGGGTTCGTTTTGAACTAACCCACCTCCCATTGTTTGCAATCAAACAAATGCTCTACAACTTCTTTTCCTACAATTCCCCTTCTAGAAATCAAATGCACTTCCCTACAGTGTCTGCTAATTTTTAGTGTTGGCGTCAACTGAATTTCCTTTCTTTTATTTTTCCTTTTTTCTTGCAACTCAAGATTACGACAGGGAAATAATAGCAAGAAAAGGAGTGATAAAGGGAAATTATGATAAGAAGAATTGGTGGCTATAGTTATTGTCACTTCACACATGCAATCAACTTATTTTAAAATTTCTAATGTAGCCTAGTATGGTTTGACACATGGACAATAAAATATTTGCATCTTTCTCATTCCCCTCCCCCAACCTAAATTTGTACATGTGTCCACACATTTGAGATGGGAGTGGTGATTGACAGGTAAAGATGGCATTTATGTGAATACCTATACTAACACACAACGATTAAATGAACATACTTAAAAGATGATTAAAGATAGCAATTAATATGCACATACATGAATGTGTGGAAGATTTACTGCAAAGATCATGGATAAAGTAACACTCACCTTGTTGAAAAATGGATTTAGCAATGAATGAAGATGGGATGGAATGAAATGAGGTGGAATGAAGTGATGGAAGAGAGAGAAAGGTGGTACAGATGGGTGGATGGGTGGATGATGAAGAAATGGACTTCCACATAAGTGAAAGTCTTTATTATGAAAAGTACATACCTCAATTAGGCTAAAGGAGGGACACTAGGTCCACTACCTTTGAGGGCAGGAAGCTCTGAGTGTTGGGTGAATTGTTGTAGGAATTCTTCTTTTGAATTTGGCTTATGATATAATTTGAGATGATGACCATTGACAAATAATTTGAACCTGACAGGGTCAATAGTGGTAAGCTGAGTGGCTCCATTGGGAAAGACCTCAGCAACTTCATATGGTCCTAACCACCTTGTCTGTAATTTTCTTGCATTGTCCTAGTATCTCAAATCATAGAGCAAGGCCCAATCTCCTAGTTTGAACTTGTTGTCTTTGATAAATCTATCATGCCATTTGATTCTCTGATTTTGCACTACTTTTGTATGTTGTAGGGCTGCTCTCGTTATTTCATCCAAATCATTTAGCTACATGATTCTCTCTCCCTGTGCTTCAAAAATGCCCATCCCTAAATCCACTATAATTTGTAGAGTTTTGTGTTCAAATTCAATTGGCATCATAGTTGTCTTTTCGTACATCAACTCAAATGGGGTGAAGCCTGTAGTTGTTTTCCATGTTTTCCTATAGGCCCAAATATCTTTGGGTAATCTATTTGCCCAATCTTTCCTATGGATAGCTACTGTTTTAGTCAGAATGACTTCAATTTCTTGGTTTGTCACTTCAACTTGGCTATTAGCCTGAGGGTGATAAGGAGTAGACTTTTTGTGCCTGATATTGTACTCACTTACTAGTGTTGCAACAAGAGTTGATTTGAATTATGGCCCTTGGTCAGTCACTATTTCTCTTGGAACTTCATATCTTGTGAAAATATCCTCATAAAGAAACTATGCAACCTTGTTATCCCTTGCATGCTTCATGGCCTTAACCTCTACCCATTTTGTTACATAATTAGTGCATACAAATATATAAGATTTACCATTTGATGGAGGGTCAATTGGTCCCACAAAATATAATCCCCACTTGTCAAAGGGAGTGATCACTATCTGAGGGAACAATGGCATCTCATCAAACCTAGTTGGTCTGCCCATTCCTTGACATCTATCACATTTTCTGGTATACCTTCCTGCATCCCTATGGAGTGTTGGCCAGTAGTACCCTATGTTCAAGATCTTCATTATTGTCCTTTTGGCTGCAAAGTGTCCTCCACATGGTTCATTATGACATGCATGCAAGATGTCATATGTCTCATCTTCTCTCACACATCTTCTCATGACATGGTCAGGTCCAGTATAAAACAAACATCCAGCAATCCAAGAGAAAGGAAAATATTTTTCAATGAGTTCCCTTTTCTCTTTTGGGGAGAAGTGAGAAGGAACTCTACCTATAACTAAGTAATTGGCTATGTCAGCATACCAAGGTATTTGTACACTGAGAGAGAATAGATGCTCATCAGGAAAAAATTCATCTATGGGTTGATTGTCTTTTGAAGTAGTTAGCCTTAAAAGGAACTCTGCAACAACATTAGTTTTTCCTAGCTTATCTACAATGGTTATATCAAACTCCTGCATCAATAATAACCATCTTTTCAATCTTCATGTGATCAAAGGTTTATTCATGAGATACCTAATGGCTGCATGATCAGTGTGCATGAAGATTTGGTAGCTCGTTATGTAATGTTTGAATTTGTTCAGTGCATAAACTACTACTAGCATCTATTTCTCTGTCACAATATAATTGAATTTAGCTCCTTGCAAATTTTTGCTAACAAACTAGATAGCATTTTTAACAGCTCCCTCTTTTTGTCCTAAGACTGCTCCTATGGAATAACCCGATGCATCAATGTGAATGTGGAAAGGAATCTCCCAATTGGGTCTCTTAAGTATAGGAGCATTTTTCAAAGTTGTTTTCAAGGTATAAAATGTCTTGTCACAAGCTTCAGTCCACTCTATTAAATTGCAGGGTCTACTTGAATTCCCTTGTGGGAGATGTAGTGGCCAAGAACTACACCCTCTTGCATTATCATGAAGCATTTTTCACTATTTAAGGACAAGTTTTGATCCTCACATATTTGTAGGACTCTCTTGAGATTCTCCAATGCTTGATCAAAATCAACACCATAAGTGGTGAAGTCATCCATATAAATCTCCATGCAACCATGAGAAATGTCTAAAAATATACTAATGACTACCCTCTAGAAAGTTGTAGGTGCATTGCACAAGCCAAATGGGAGTACCGAATAGGCATAGGTCCCCCATGTACAAGTAAATGTGGTATTCTCCTAGTCTTCTAGTGCAATTTGAATCTGGTTGTAGCTGTTGAATCCATCTAGAAAAGAGAAGTATTGCCTTTTTGCAAGTGTGTCTAGAACTTGATCAATGAAAGGTAAAGAAAAGTGATCTTTCTTGGTGGCAGCATTAAGTTCTCTATAATCAATATAGAATCATCATTTCCCTCCTTTCTTGGGCACAATCACTAACAAAGAAACCCACTGACTATCTAAAATGGGGTATATAAGTCCTGCATCTAGTAATTTCTACAATTCTCCTTTCACAATCTCTCTTAGTGTAGGGTTGATTCTTCTTTGTGGCTGTCTTACTAGAGTACAGTCATCTCTGATATAAATTATGTGGGTATAGAGTTAGGATCTAGTCTATTCTTGTCATGATAATCCCATGCAAACACATGTTGATGGTCCCTTAATAGATTTTACAACAACAGTTGTTGCGCTTCACTCAATTTACTATTAAGATTCAAATACTTTCCTTCTAACACTTGTACTTGCATAGTGAATTCTACCATGGCCGATTCATTAGCACATGGTACCTTTAGTTCATACAGAAGAAATGTATGGAATGTACTTGTTGCTACAGGAAGTATGTCTGCAAGAACAACATTTGCTGGAATAGTGGTTGCAGGGAGAACATCTACAAGAAAGACATATGTAGGAATAGTGGTTGTAGGGAGAATAGGCAGAAGTGTCCTGAATGAAGTAGAAGTCGATGTTTCCTCCACTCCATAATGGTTCTGAATGATGTTAGTCAACACCTCATCCTCATCTTGGAGCTGCATGAAAGAGCTTCTTCCTAGCATAATAAGTTGCACCACAAAATTAACTTCCTCGGCTTCTTCACCAACTTGTGGCCATACCGAATCTTCTTCATCATGAGATGGCTTAGAAGGTGGATAATGAACAAAATATTTGTTGTGCCCTTAGCACACATGCCCCGTACGGAACGGGGACCCTCTTTTCTTTTGCCTTATCGGGTCTTTCGGGGCTGCCTCGTTTTGCATGCCCCCCCTTTTTTTATCCGTATGGTCGATGTTGTTCCAAAGTTTTATCATAAATCGACTATGCCTCCACTTTTGCTCTTTTGCTGCCCTCCGGGGCCTCGCGGGTTCCCTCTGGCTTTTGGGCTCTGGATCGGCCCTGGGCCCCTCCGAGCCCGGGCCTCCGGGGTTCCCTTATCAGGTTTCCCCTCTGCATTCGCCGTCTTTCACGGCGTCCGCCCGCCCCTCGGGCTCCGCCCTGCTACCCGCCAGCTAAAAGATTTACGCAAGTTTTTTGGGCGGCGCTTGCCCCTTCGGGCCCCTGTCCTTGGAAGTCCGCCTCCGGACTTCCGTCTTGGGACTGCCGTCCACGACGGTGAGCCTCTGGCGGCCTCCTGCCCTTCGGACCCCGCCTTTGCTTTCTCCACCGCGGGTTTGTTTTGACCACTTGCCACGGAACTTTCCGGGCCTGGCCGTCCGGAGTTCTGTCCTCGGAACTCCGTGACGGTTCCGTCGTCATTCACGGTGGAACCCTATCAGCGTCCCGGCATCCGGGTCCTGAACTGGCCCTCGCTACCGCCGCTTAACAACATGAAAATCTTTCGGCGGCGAACCTCCGCCTGCTATGCGCCCTCCGGGCCCTGAGGCTCTATCCGCCGTGGCCGTTCAAAAGCTCGCTAATATCACGGGGCGGTCGTTGCCTCACGGCTTCCCGCCATCCGGACCCCGGAGTCTCCACCGCCGCCACCGACCTAATTTGAAATTCACCAACTTTTTGGCGTGGCTGTATCGGCATTTATTGCAGCATTGATAGTACTTGGGGTATATAATGCCCAAACTCACCAGTCATTTTCATTGTCCGAATTGAGGTGAATTGGAGCAGCGATCAACTGGAGCCCACCGCCTTCTGCAGCGTCTCGATCGTCACCATCAAGTTTGCTCCGACGATCCCTGGTAGCCTTCATGCCTCACCTTTTAGCGTATTCAAGGTAGGCCACCCCCATTTGCCCTCCATTTTTTTTCGTCATTTTGTAGGGGTTAAATAATTGAGCAATCGGTTAGAGTGGCATAAAATCAAAAAAAGCCAAATCATGCCCATAACCCATGTGCTAAAACGAACAAACCTAACGGAACCGCCCTCGCCGCTAATCCAGAACTTTTCAGTCGCGCGGCTGTTCTTCGCACAGGGCAATCTGTTCCCCCAGGTCTGAGGCCCGTCTCCGCCGTCGAAGATTAAACCATCAAACACCCGTGGACAGCAATCCTTCTGTCCGCCGGGTTTCCCTGCCCGAACTTCTGTCCGCTTTTCATCGAGCTCAAACTATCGAATTGCTCTGCCTCCCCAGCTCCCGGATCCCAGCAGCCTCTCCGCCGTCATCCCCTTAATCTTGTGGAAACCCCTGCTTTTGCGCTCCCAAGCCCCGGTGGTTGGACTTCCGCCCTCGGAAGTACTCCTCTTGCCCGCCGCTGCGTTTATGAAATTCCTCGCCATCTGCCCGAAAGCCGGAGGCCGGGCCTCCTTTTTCCCTCACACTTTGCCGAATTCCCTGTTGCCCCAGGGACTTGCCGAGCCCGGCTATCCGGAGTTCCGTCCTCGGAACTCCGTGACGGTTCCGCCGTCATCCACGACGGAACCCTACCGGCGTCCCGCCATCCGGGTCCTGAACCGACCCTCGCCGCCGCCGCTTAACAAAATGAAAATCTCTCGGTGGCGAACCTCCGCCTATTGTGTGCCCTCCGAGCCCCGAGGCTCTATCCGCCATGGCCATTCAAAAGCTCGCTAATATCACGGGGCGGCCGTTGCCTCGCAGCTTCCCGCCATCCAGACCCCAGAATCTTCACCGCTGTCGCCAACTTAAACTCAATGAAAACCTTGCGGCAGCCATTCTCGCGTCACCCCGGCTACCGGGCCCCGGCATTACTTCTGCCGCTGCCAAGCCTGAACCATAAGTCCGTGTTGGACGTCCTTTGGCCTCCCAGGCCCCAGGCTCCGGACTTCCTCTGCCGGGTTTCCGTTGTCTGTCGACCACCTCTGTATGCCTTCTCCTGCCAGCTTTCGGGCCTGAAACCTCCAGTGAGCCTTAAATCGATCCAAACAAGCTCTAATCCGCAATCTGACTTCGACCCATGTCCTAGAATTCGCCCTTCTCCATCATGAGCCTCTCGGAACTTTGAAATTTGGCCAAGAGGGATCTCCGGGAACTCTCGGTCGCATTCTCCCTTCCAGGCAGCATTTCTGCCAGGGAAGTCTGGCCCTCCGGGCCCGGATTGTCCAAACGCCCTGAAACGAAGATCGATACCATCTAAGGATAAAGTTTGTGATATATTTCAATGATTGTTTAGATGATATGCTCAAAATATAGACTAACATTAACGCTTTTGATATGTTGTTGTGCTAACTTCACCCTTGCGTGCAGAATATATGGAATCAGCTACAGGAACTTCAGGGGCCTCCGCCGAAAAGGACAAGGGCAAGAAATCAGGGAGAGCTGCTCGGGGAAAAGAAGATAAGGATCAGATGAAGTTTCAATTCCAGGGTGAGCCACTTCAGTCAAAGGTCTCAACAGACTGGAGGGAGATCTCAAATACCAACATCGGCCAGGTGGACATAGATGAGTTCACTCAGAGGGTCAAGGTCGACCCTTCAACGAAGAATTCCAGATTAATAAGGCAGAGTGGAATCGCCAAGGCGGCTAGTTTTCCTCCCTCTCTCATAGCACCCGAACTAGTGATGGCCTGCCGAGAGGCCTATCAGGCGGACACCAGAACCATTTTGGACAAGGAGGGGAACATCCTTGCCGACATGTCTCCAGAAGGAATCACAAAGACATTTCACATACCCACATTCCCACATATGGAGGTCCCCACTTTGGAGCAGTGTCAGGCGGCATGGGATGCCAATCCGTTGGGCTACAAGAAATCAATTAACCTTTACTGGCTTAAGGAGAAACGGGGCAGCGCAGCAAAAGTTCCCCAAGAGTTGTTCCGCAGCAACTTCCAGGAAGACTATCATGACTTGGTGACCATGTTAAGCAGGGTCATGGGTCTCCCAGCAACCGCCTACTTCCAAGAGTGGATGGCATATTACATAGAGCAAATCCTGCAAGGGAATGAGGACGTTAACACCAAAACCTCATTCGACTGGGGAGGCATCATCAGTAACTGCTTCCATGAACAATTCATCAACATCAAGAAGAGCTCAAAGTTCTATATGACCTCTAACCTGGTATACTCCCTGGCAGGCCAAAAACAATACAGTGGACTATTTGTGGCACCAGATCAGGGACACAAGCGAGGGCTCAAGCCGTTTGACAAGTACCCTCAGCTCCAATACCGCCACTTCAAGGAGTACTACTGGGTCAATGACGCCTTTACTGGCCACATCATCAGATTGATCGCCGGAGACTTCGAGAGGAGGGTCTCCCACAGCGCCAGGGCACTCCTGAAGGAATATGCCTTCCTATACATCCAATTCCCCAAGTTCACCTACATTCGTGCCCAGGGATTCATGGAGCGGCCAAACAAGTTGCCAAGGTACCCAAACGACAGGATCATTCTCCTGGAGCTTTCCTGGCAGCTCCAACACATCCAGACAGTCTTCACCAACAAGCACGTAGCAGGGATCCCCTATCCCATGACCCTCAGCCAGGGCCTGTACCGACTATAGACATCTGAATGCATTGACAACTCTGAGAAAGAGCTTAACAAATATAATTTTGACTGGTACACGGCTCGCCCGCGAATGGACCCACATGGCCATGTCAGGAAGGCACTAGGGCTGGCCTACGCCCACCAATACCACATTGAAGACTTCTGGGCAGATTGTAAAGATGACAAGGAGGTCCGCGCAAGGCACTACATGCGCATGACCGTACAGTTCCTAAGAAGAGTGCGACTGTTCCAGGTACCGGATCAACTTGAGGAAGATGATTCTACAATAGTGCACCAAAGGTACCCTACGGTTGCCAACCTGGCAATACCCTCCATCGATTGGGATGAGCAAGAGGTCAATGACCTAGATACCATCATCCAGCCGATCATAGCTCACACTAAGGAGTGGGGCGATGGGCAGGTGGCACAACTAAAGCAACAAGGGGTGGTCCTAACATATGAGGTGATCAAGAGCAAGCCAAGCGCCACGGAAGACGTTGCCGCCACCACATCAACTGGTGAGTCTTCCAAGTCTCCCCCCGTCACTAGGTCTCAAAAGAGGAAAAGAACAAAAACCGCATAGTCTGCAGACCCCAAGGAGCAATCAAAGAAAGACATGGGAGGCTCGTCTCCCAAGAGGCTCAAGCAGACAGTGACTACAACAGAAGTGCGGCCTCCCTTGTTTCTCCCTCCCCCTCTTGGTGCACTGCCCACCTCCCAGACTGCAGTCGCCTCATCCTCGCAGACGGTGGACATTTGTATCCATCTTGCCTCTTCGCCCCCGGTCGGATCAATAATTAATGTCGACTCCTCTTTTGGCATGATCACTTTTTCTTTCTCTACCACCATGTCACCCATCACGTCCCTCCCATTGGCAACAATAGCATCGCCTGTCCCCCTTTCCACCATACCCGAGGCTATCACGCGGCATCTACAGAGTCTTCCCCCTGAGCTCTCACTACTCCTAATGGACCCCGCACTCCAACCAGCCCTCGCCCAAGCCCTCGCAACAACTCAGCCTTCACAACCGCCAACAGGGCCACCGGCGATGGAAGCCACAATGCAAATATCAAAAGAGTTGGAGGAACGAGAGCAGGAAGCCTCAAGGTCTATAGAGGAAGAGGCCAATGAATATCATGAGCACCCCGAGTAGGAGCATCGAACCATCGACAATGTGGTCTATGAGAGAGAAGAGATAGGCTCTTCTGAGAGCGGAGATGAAGAGGATGGCTCGGGTGCCAAGGAGATTATTCAGGCATTTGATGAGGACCTTGAGGAGGAGTCGGCTCAGCATCCAAAGGATGTTGGGGAGGAGGCAGAATAACCATCACATAGTGAAGAGGGACAGCTGAAAGAGGAGCAACCTGAAAAGTATATGTCTGAGGCCGAGGCCCATGTTGTGAAGAGCCCCGGGCCTGAGGCTGCTGAAGAGAAGAAAGGAGAGGAGGCAGCAAAAGAAGATCCCGCCCGGGTATTGTCCACCAAGCTGCCTGTCAGGCACCTTGTATTCGTTCAAGACTCCGACGAGGAGGAGGACGCTGCTAAAGAAAGAGAAGTGCCCCAAAAGGGAAAGAAGGCAGAAATCTTGTCTCTGACTGAGAAAGGTGAGGGCAGCGATGATGCACCCAAATACAAATCCGCCATGCCCGACTGGCTGGAGAAATAGCTGGAGAAGGCTACCCCAGTACTGAAGGACCCGAGGGCGAGGTTGGAGGCCATCTTAGCTCGATCCCTGGCCACAACAAAGAAGGAGAAGAAGCCTAAGGTCCGTTCTAAGATAACGATGGACGCTTCCAGCTCCCGGGCAGCACAAATAGCAACGCTAACTGTTGGCCAGGCAGGGGTGAGCTACAATATCTCCACCATCGACTTGGGGACAGCAACCAGAGAGCAGAAGGTTGAACATCTGGAGGAGTCGGTGGCCACAGTGGTGCACGTGATCAAGCAGGATAAGGTCACCAAGGACAAACTCAAAGCACAGGTTGCTGCCTTAACAGACTATATCGAGCAGTGGTCCTCAGTAGACAACCTGCCCACCACCTCCACGGCCGCACCGCAATTGCTCTCCAAGGAGCAAATTGACAAGATGGAGAGGAGGAAGAACTTAGAGAAAACAACTGAGAATTGGTTCCAACAGGTCGTAAGCGTTGGAAACATGGGAATTGGCATGGCTATGTAGACAGCCAATAAGTTCTTGGACCTGATCCAATCCCTAAAAAGCACGGGGAGGCTCTGCACCTAATCAAGTAGAACAAGGTCACCAAGGATGAACTCAAAGCACAGGTTTATGCCTTAATAGACTATATCGAGCAGTGGTTCTCAGTAGACGACCTGCCCACCACCTCCACGGCCGCACCGCAGTTGCTCTCCAAGGAGCAGATTGACAAGATGGAGAGGAGGAAGAACTTAGAGAAAACAACTGAGAATTGGTTCCAACAGGTCATAAGCATTGGAAACATGGGAATTGGCATGGCTGTGTAGACAGCCAATAAGTTCTTGGACCTGATCCAATCCCTGGAAAGCACGGGGAGGCTTTGCACCAATTTCCCTACAACATATGACTCCACCTTCTCGAGAATTGAAGCCATCCTTCAGATGCCGAAAAGTACGTGGGAGGAGAAGCTAGAACTAAAAACAGAGGATCATTGGCTGGTGGATGTGGCACAGAGACCTCATCAACCGAAAGGAGAGGATGGAGCAGATCCTGAATAAGGTAGATCCAGAGATAGAGTGGATCAAGGAAATCCAGGCGGAATGCGCCGAGTACCTCATATTGATGACGGGCTATGATATGCCCATGGTGCAAATGGACGCCGAAAAGATCAAGCCATACTTCGAGAAGAAGATGAAGGACGGGACAGCTAGAGAAATCACCACAGAATTCCTGAGCTTTGCTGCCTGCTCCCTTGATCGATCAGAGCTATTCAGAGATCAAGGCTCAAAGTATGATGAGGATTGGAAGTGGCTGGAAGAGAATGCCAAGGAATGGAGCTATCAGGCGCTAAGATGTGAGATCCTCGAGATCGACAAGCTCCAAGCAGTCATCCTCAAGTATATAGAGTATGCAGCTTCCGAAGAGCAGAAGGACAGCCCAGCCAAGGAAGAAGACCTCCCTGAAGAGTAGCTACAGCCAAGAAAAAACAGCA
Organism: Sequoia sempervirens; assembly: GCA_007258455.2. NCBI lineage: Eukaryota > Viridiplantae > Streptophyta > Pinopsida > Cupressales > Cupressaceae > Sequoia > Sequoia sempervirens. The sequence continues at coordinate 65,386 of VDFB02028489.1, forward strand.
ATTAGCTACAGGACGAAAGAGCAATAGTGTCATCCACTAGATGACGAAATAGGGAAGAGACAAAGAATGTTTTTAAATTGTAAATCTATTTGGGGGTAGGTGAAACCCTATTTTGTAATGAATCTTGGCCACACAATTGTAATGAATCTTGGTCATTCATTTAACTTTTGAAAAACTATAAATAGAGCACTCTCCTCATTTGCAAGAGTGGGAGTTGAGTTGTTGTAAAGGCATGTTGCAAAAATTTATAAGAAATAACATTGACTTGGTGTATTTCCTTGATTTCTCTCATGTCATTTGATTTATTTCTCTAATTTCACATGTTTAGTTTAGATCTTTTTGCTGTTTAGTTAGTTGTTCATGTTATTTGGATAAATCTTAGGAATGTTGTTAGGTGATTGTGAAAATTCATGTTTTGTTGATGATCCCTTAGTCCATACTTTTTGCTGTTTGTTGAAGGTAGACAGCTGTGCAAAGTTAGCCTGGACTTGATTTAAAGTTGCCCCAAATATTTATCTTTAATTCATGCACGTAGGTGTTGGATGAAGGATGAAATATCTGCAGCCCTTAGAAGATAGCACAATTCCCATGATACTATGAAATCCCTAGTTAAGTGAGATATTGTTTTGAGGAATTGTCCATTGCAAGAACTCCATTGTCACTATTCATTGCAACTTTTAGACTTAGGAACTTTTCCTTTCCTTCGCTCTTTTCACTTTTTTTAGAAACTAAACAATACCAAGGTTCATTGCACATTGTAAAGCCAAATTTAACAACTAGATGGAGTCCAAGACTGCTGTTTGAACCTACAGCCGATGCATATCAACTTCCAATCCTAGGAACTCCATTCCAAAACCCAACTTCATGCTTTATGTTTATAATTTATATTTTCTGTAAGACTGCCTTGTGATTTCAGCAAATCACATCAAACTACTGAGGTATCTAAGCATTGTCATGACCTGACACCCGAGAGACCTTGGGATAGTGTTCTGCAATTCGATTGTGAGAGATTGTCTTTCAAGAGAGGTAGTGCACCTACGCACTGCCTGTGTTGAGAAGTGCATAAAAACACCATCAACAGAACTAGCGCTAGAAGGAGGGCCACGGTGAAGATACCAAGTTAGAGGATAAAGCAAAGCTGGATCGAATTGGATCATTCTCCTCGAAAAGGTTTCAAAGAATTCTACAGTCCACACCAAACAAGGGAGAATTTGAAGAATTGCAGCCTCCCACGAGGGAAAAGCGAGCACAAGGAAGTAGCTCTGCCTCTTCCTCTTCCTCCATTCCATCCGCCTCCATTTCACCACCATCTTCATTTGGCTGGCCTTCATCTTCCACCCAACCATCTCAAACAACATTTACACCTCATATCTCTAGCAGCTAGGGGTTCGCTCCTCTCCCGGCCCTTTTAGCCCAAAGCACAATCCAGGCAGCCATAGCTCAAGGGCAGCCCCACATTGTGGTTGTATTGCCAATACAGCCCCAAATCTCTGTTCTCCAACAGCAAGTGCCACCTCCGCCTCCCCCCATGGCTTGGCTTGCACATAACCCTTCGTCGATACATTTTGCGGTCTACAATGATATGTCCAAGAATCCGAAAGGCTTTTGTTTGAAGTTCCATCCGCGAGACATGCAAAGAACAGCCGAGGAGCATATCAAGATATTCGAAACGGCGATCACCGAAATGCAGGTGGATCACAAGGACGTTGCGTGTCGCCTCTTTCCACATTCGTTGGGAGAAGAAGCTTTCTATTGGTACATCAATTTTCCAAGGGGATCCATCACCACGTGAAACCTGATGAAGAATGCATTCCTGCAGAAATACAAGATCCTCGTTAACCCTTTGGAGCTTTACCAACAGTTCATGTCTATCAGAAGGGAGGTCAACGAGCCTATTGGCTCCTTCAATGACCGCTTTCATCGGGTTCACATGAGGCTTCAGGATCCATACCTCTATAATGATGCAGTCATTCTCCTGGTCTACTACGCGGCCCTAGACAATTTCACGTCGGCCTTAGTGAAAAGGATATGCCCACCGCCCGCTACCCTATTGGCCGCCTATGCGGAGGCCGTCATTGCTAGTGCGGACTTGGGGCAAAATATCTTTGGCCCACTGCCCTCCTTGGGGCCTGTCGCCCACCCGATGTAGATTCAGGGGCTTAATCAGGCGTTTGCTCACCAAACTCCTCTTATGAACCAAGTGCCTCAATTGCCTATAGTGCCGCATCCGGGGCAGCCGTTGAATTATGCGCCTCCTACGACTTCCTATTTGCAGCCCCAGCAGCAATACAGTTATTCCCAGATGGCTCCGCAGCAACAAGTGTATCCCCAACAGCCCCAGGTGCCATTATACCTGTCAGGACCGGACTTTCCTCTAGCCTATCAAAATTAGGCGACGGCCCCGCCCACTTTTCTCTAAAATCTGGCCCCGTCACCTGGAGGTGTGACCGAGAAGGACAAGCTAGAGGAACTAACAGAGATGATCAAGAAGATGTCCACGGAGATGACACATCTGAAGAACCAGAATAACTAGTTGTAGGCCTCCCAATGCAATTTTCAGGCCAACCTCAATAGGGACAGTCGAGACAATAGAGACAACAGAGATAATCGGGAAGTAGGCACCTCCTCCGGGCAGAATTATGAGAGGGGACAGAACTCTAATCAAAATACAGAAAGGAGACCTTCTTAGAGGCAGAACCGCATGTGGAATACCAGGCCCAACAATGGTGGTGTCCCCACGCCATTCGATCAACCGGCAAACAACGACAAAACATCCAGTGGTGTGTACCTGGTCGAGGCAGCCTTGTTCGGATAGTGTCGACTCCACAAAACCAGCAGGCATTCCAAGCTAGATTGTCCCAAGTTTCAAATGGCTACTGAAATCTTCCAGGTGGAGGTACAAAATGCAGTTGACAATGCCAACTGCAGGGACATCGTCACGTTCGAGCCGTATGATTCCTCATGTCTCATGGTCAATCAGGTGTCATTTTCACGAGGAGACCGCAATGAGCCCGAAGTCGAGCCTACTCCTACTGAGGATGAGAAAGCGCAAGAGGTAAGTAATGAACAAACCTTAGCTCAGCTTTTTGATTCAGTAGATAATGGTCCAATAGATGAAGAAGAACCATTTGTGGATGAGGTCCACATGTTCCATCAGCAGTCGAGTCCATACTTTGTTAGAAATAGGCAAGTGGGCGGACTCTTCACAACTTCTACCCCACCAAATAACTTTGCCACCCCGCCTGATCCAAATGCCAGCAATAACCCTAGGCTCCCTCATATACCCTCCCAATACCTCAACAAGAACCAGTCTTAAAACCAACCCCAAGGTCAGCCTCAGGGCCAACCTCAAAATCCGCCTGGGCAAACCAAGGCCCAAACCCCTAGTTCTCCCATAGGCCAAGCTTTCGGCTCCGAAATTGAGAAAATGGGTGAATATGTGACAGAAAAGTTCAAGAAGGTCAAAATTAGCTTGTCAGCCTTTGAATTACTCAAGGTTCCTGCCGTGAGGCATGCTTTCTTTAGGGTTCTGAATGGGACCTCATCCTCTAATGTGACACAAGAGACCCCAGCCAAGAGGGTAACCTTTGAAGAGCCTAGAAAAGAACCGAAAATACAAGATAATATGAAAAAAAGAAGGGATGTTCCTGCGAATCAATCAGCAAGTAGACTAAAAGAAAAGGAGCTAGAAAGGGCTAATAGGCAGTTTTCTAAGGACCAGCAATTTAAGCAAGCTAGAGATATGACTAGTAATAGGAATAAGGGTCAGGTAGCTCAAATGGACACACCTGTGGGCATCCTCCAAGGGAGACCGGAAACTCCCCCTTTCCTAACCACCATCAGGATCTTCGAAAAAAATCTACATAACTGCTTGCTTGACTCAAGAGCTTCCGCCAACGTCATGCCCTTAGCCGTATGCAAGGCTCTTGGCATCACTCCTACGCCTTCAAAGAGGAAGGTGACCCAGCTAGACAAAACAGAGATTAACATCGTGGGTGAAATAAACCGCATCCCCATGTAGATCGCTATAGACCCACGGATACAGCAGGTCATTGATATCCAAGTGGCTGACATTCCCGATGCTTATGGAATTATTTTGGGAAGGGAGTTCACCAAGGCGCTGAATGGATACACCTCCACAGACCTTTCTCATATGTGGCTGCCGTGGAAGGGGCTGCCAAATCAGATCCGCATTGACCGTGAACCTCGCATGAAGTATATGATCACGGAATACAATAATCTCAGCGAGGTGTTGTTCGCCGAGACCGACTTAGGGAATTATCACCCTTTTGCTTACCAAAACGAGTTGGAGCTTCGGGAAGAACATGCGGATGAAGTACTACTGGTGTTGTGCAGTCCCTCAATAGATTCCACACAAATGCCCCCAGACACAAAAAAGTTGGTAGAGGCTGATGGTGAGCTAGATAAGAATGACAACTGGGGGCTACTCGATGGATTCCAGGATTTCATGGAAAAATGCGCAAGAGATCAGCTCAGCTTAGGAGCTAGAATGAATTTCCAGGATCTCTTATTACTGAACTGGTGTAGGGTCCATAATGCTGCTCACTCTGAATTTGATTGTTGCCTATGCCAAGCAGTAGTGGAGCATGTTAAGAAAGTCGCTGCTCCTCCGATAGAAACACCAAAGGAGACACCAGCGGAACCACCTATTGATCATTGCCCCAAACTGGAAAACCCCCCTAGGATCACAAGGCTCGTCGTCCAGCCAAAAAGGAATGGAGGCTCAATCAGACCCAAAGACAAGGAATCCTCCACGTGCTGGACACTCTGATTCGACAGAACGAAGTCAAGGCAAGGAGCTGGAGTGGGGATCGAACTCATCAGTCCAATGAGTAAGACATTTCTCGCTACCCACCGATTGCAGTTTTATTGCACCAATAATGTAGCAGAATATGAGGCCTTAGTCCTTGGCCTTCTTATGACCTTGAAGAAAAATGTGAAAGTGCTGCAAGTTTTCGGGGATTTCGTACTTGTAGTTAGGCAGGTCAGGAAGTTGTATTCCTACCATGATCGGAGACTCACAAATTACCGGCATAGGGTTTGGGATCTATTAGAGGGCCTAGATGCATTTAACATACAATTGATCCCTCATGCTCAAAATCACACAGCCGATGCTTTAGCTCAAGCGGCTAGCACTCTACAACCCTTATCTTTGTCTGGGCTCAAGAAATTCACTGTTGAGTTAACATCCACACCATCGGTCCCAGATAATGTCACTCACCTGTAAGTCTTCAATGATGATAAGCATATCCTCCAGTTCATCACAAGTTCTGACATTTTCGCTGCCCAAATAATTGATGAAGCTGATTTGCAGGAGGCTGAACTGGATATAGAAGGGGTTATCAACTTCAAGACCAACACGATCCCTAGAGGCATGGTTCAGCTAGAGCGCGTATTCAATTTAGATCAGATCAAGGATCAAGATCGGCAAACAAAAAAGGAGGCTATAAGCAACCAGTGCAACACTCACAACCTGGGAACGGCCGAGGATACCAAGAATGTTTTTTATCGGAAAGGTGTGCACGCCTGAAGAAAAGAAGGAGATCACGGATGCGTTACGAAGGTATCATGATGTGGTGGCATGGAGTTACAAAGATTTGAAAACATACGACACCTCTGTCATCATGCATACCATCCCTCTGAAGACTGAAGTGAGGCCATTCCGTTAGTGGCAGCGCCCTATCAATGCCTTGCTAGAACCTGTCGTTTACAAGGAGGTGCAAAAATTACTTTCAGCAAGAATCATCTTTCCTGTCAGGCATTCCACGTGGGTGGCTAACTTGGTCTCGGTCAGGAAAAAGAATGGAGAGATCAGATTGTGCGTGGATTTCTGCAATCTCAACCGTGCCTCAGAGAAAGACAACTATCCAGTGCCTTCGCTGGATGAAGTGCTGCAAATCATTAACGGCTCCCACATGATGTCGTTCCTTGACGGATACTCTGGGTATAACTAGGTAATGGTACAATATGAAGATCGCCACAAGATGACGTTCACCACTAAGTGGGGGACGTTTGCGTACAGAAGAATTCCATTCGGGCTCATTAACGCTGGCGCTACTTTCTAATGCACCATGGATATCGCCTTCAAAGACCTAATTGGAAAATGTATAATCATCTATATGGATGATTTGACCGTATTCTCTAAGGAGCGAGGTGATCACATCTCTGACTTATGCAAAGTATTTCAAAGATGCAGAGAATTTGGGGTTTCTCTCAACCCCAAGAAGTGCATTTTTGGAGTGACCGAAGGAAGATTGCTCCGACACATCATTTCGGAGCAAAGAATCTCCATTGATCCTGAGTGCATCAAATCGTTACTCAAGATTTAGCCCCTGGGCAGCAAGAAGGAATTAAAATCTTTCTTCGGAAAGATCAATTTTGTCCGAAAATTCATCACAGGTTTCACAGAAATTGTCAAACCTCTCAATGCCATGCTCAAACAAGACGCCAAAGTCGAGTGGACACCAGATGCCAAACAATCCTTCAAAGAAATCAAATGGGCCATTGCTGAGGCACCTGTATTAGTTAGCCCGGATTATCTGAAGCCGTTCTATATCTACTCATTTGCTTCAGAGCATTCTTGTGCTAGTATGCTGACCTAGAAGGACGACGAGGGTAATGAGCATCCGATCACCTTCATGAGTGCTCCCCTTAAAGATGCTGAATTGCGTTACCACAATATTGAAAAACAAGTGTACGCTCTCATCAGAGGAGTGAAAAAATTTAGACACTATATTCTACGCAACAAGGTGTTCGCTATTGTCCCTGACCCAGCAGTCAAAACGCTGCTTATGCAGAATGAATTGGACGAACGAAGGGCCAAGTGGGTTACCCTACTTCAAGAGTGCGATATGGAAATCCAATCGATAAAATTGGTGAGAGGACAGGAACTCACTCGCACAATTGTTGAAACAGCAGCAGAGGTTGGACCTGAACTCACGGTACAGCAGTATCAACTTGAAGATGTCTCCCCAGGAGAATGGTACCAAGACGTCGTTTATTATCTATTGAATCATAAGTGTCCGCCGCATCTGTAAGGAGTCCAAAAAAGGGCCCTGAGATTGAAAAGTAATGGTTATATGTTGCAGGGTTCTATTCTCTATAAGAAGAATCATGAGAGCGTTTATCTAAGATGTCTTGGCAAGGAGGAGGTAGAGCGGGTCTTGAAGGAGTTTCACAATAAATTTGGTACGGGCCATGGCTCGGGTTCTTCTACGGCACATCAAATATTAAGGGCAGGGTATTATTGGCCAACCGTCTTCAAAGATACCCATTGCCATGTTCGTTCGTGTCATACGTGCCAGATCGCTGCCACCAGGGAGAGGAATGTTGTTGTCCCACTGTAGCCCGTGCTGGAGGTAAGGCCTTTTGCACAATGGGGTCTCGACTTCATCGCTCTGGTAAGCCCTCCATCATCTGTGGGACACAGGTACATTCTTACTGCTACTAATTATTGTACTAGATGGACGGAAGCAATAGTATGTAAGCAATGTACAACTGAAGTAGTTACTAATTTCTTAGAAAGTTTCATTTTGAATCGCTTTGGTTGTCCATATGCTTTGGTATGTGATAATGGACCTGCCTTCACTTCATTAAAATTTGCTAGCTGGGCGTTTGACTATTGGATTGCCCTCAAGTTCTCATCCAATTACTACCCTCAGGGAAATGGCCTTGCCGAATCTACGAATAAGAATTTGATTAGTGTGATCAAGAAGCTGCTAGATAGGAATCCCAAGGACTGGCATACCCAGCTCCGTTTTTCCCTTTGGGCTGATCGCACCAACCATAAGGCTGCCTTTGATGATTCTCCGTTCCACCTTGTCTATGGCCTTGAGCCTATATTCCCCATCCACCTGAAGATTCCTACTCTTCAGTTCATTAACAATTTTTATGAGGGAGGAGATCGTAGGGAAGCTCAGTTAGCTGAGCTCTTACATTTAGAGGAAGTTTGGAACCGTGCAATAGAAAATTTTGCCAAACATCGGGGTGTAGTTAAGAGATGGTTCGACCACTGAGCCAAAATCAAGGCCTTTAGGATTACAGATTTGGTCCTATATTGGGACAAGGCCCATGAAAAGAAAGGGGGACACAATAAATTTGACAAGCTCTAGCTTGGCCCCTTTCAGATAGCTGAGATTTTGGGAGATAATGCCTTCTGCCTAAAGAACTTAACTAGTGAGGACGTCCCATTGCCAGTCAACGGGCAGCACCTAAAGCATTACTTTCAAGCTTGAGCTCTTTCGAGCTCTTTGTTGTAAATACCTGTACATAGGTTAGGGTAGTTGCTTTCTTGCTTTCTCGTGTTTGGTTTGTGTTGCTTATTGCTTCCTCCCTCCTGGTAGTTTTTGTTTCGAAAGATGTTTCCTGCTCCTTTGCAGTGGCCATGCTTGCCTGACAAGCGGTTCATTTTGTTGTTCGTTCTTTGTGTTTTCTGGCTAAACATTCACTCTAGACTATTGGTCTTCGCAAAGCTGTCCGCGAATGATTTCCTTGTCTGAACTCTGCTCAGAACTTGACCCTTCGCCGGATCTTCTTACCCGCATCTCGGATCTCTCACAAATCACATAATAATAAATTCTGAAGGACCATAGTATGGTTGTTATGACACCCTAGTGAGTGAAAAATCTTAAGGCTACTCCAGTGACTACTGCAGTCTCAAACCCATTGTAGGCTTCAGTGCTTATCCGGTCAAACCAAATGGTAAAAAAGAAATGAAATATCAAAGCAAAAAAAAGAGAAAAAAAACTCTGAAGAAGGGAAATAAATGACTGTATGGGTGTTCGGATAACTCTACCGGGGCTATGGACGCCTGGCTGGCAGTAGAGCAATATCCATGAGATTATAGCGACAACTCCGTTGGGGCTATGGACGCCTGACTGGCAGCGGGGCAATGTCTAGGTTACTTTTGGTGTTAGGCAACTTATGTAGCTCACTCGCTTGAAGTGATAACCCTGGTTACTATCCCTAGGAAAGGAATGAACTCACTTCACACACGCTTCTGAGATGTCCTATAAGCTTACCCAATTAAGGATCTCGTTCTCCCAGATTCATCCTTGGAAGCCGCTCCTGATCTGCAAAACCAGAGATTCTGGATCCTAAATGAATATTTATCCCTAGAACACTCCAGAGCGTTCTCCAGCGGAGTCGCCATTTGTTGTGCCCTTAGCACACACGCCCCGTTTGGAACGGGGACCCTCTTTTCTTTTGCCTTATCGGGTCTTTCAGGGCCGCCTGGTTTTGCGCGCCCCCCCTTTTTTTGATCTGCATGGTCGATGTTGTTCCAAAGTTTTATCATAAATCGACTATGCCTCCGCTTTTGCTCTTTTGCTGCCCTCTGAGGCCTCACGGGTTCCCTCTAGCTTTTGGGCTCTGGAGCGGCCCTGGGCCACTCCAGGCCCGGGCCTCCAGGGTTCCCTTATCGGGTTTCCCCTCTGCATTCGCCGTCTTTCGCGGTGTTCGCCGGGTGTCCGCCCGCCCCTCAGGTTCTGCCCTGCTACCCGCCGGCTAAAAGATTTACGCAAGTTTTCTGGGTGGCGCCTGCCCCTTCGGGCCCCGGTCCCCGGAAGTTCACCTCTAAACTTCTGTCTTGGGACCGCCGTCTGCGACGGTGAGCCTCTGGCAGCCTCCCACCCTTCGGGCTCCGCCTTCGCTTTCTCCACTGCGGGTTTGTTTTGACCCCCTGCCACAGGAATTTTCAGGCCCGGCCGTCCAAAGTTCCGTCCTCGAAACTCTATGATGGTTCTGCCATCGTCCACGGCGGAACCTTGTCGGCGTCCCGGCATCCGGGTCCCAGACCGGCCCTCGCCGCCGCCGCTTAACAACATGAAAATCTTTCGGCGGCGAACCTCCGCCTGCTGTGCGCCCTCCGGGCCTCGAGGCTCTGTCCACCGTGGCCGTTCAAAAGCTCGCTAATATCACGGGGCGGCCGTTGCCTCACGGCTTCCCGTCATCCAGACCCCGGAGTCTCCGCCGCCGCCGCTGACCTAATTTGAAATTCACCAACTTTTTGGTGTGGCCATATCGGCATTTATTGCAGCATTGATGGCGCTTGGGGTATATAATGCCCAAACTCGCAAGTCATTTTCATTGTCCGAATTGAGGTGAATTGGAGCAGTGATCAGCTAGAGCTCACCGCCTTCTGCAGCGTCTCGATCGTCACCATCAAGTTCGCTCCGACGATCCCCGGTAGCCTTCACGCCTCACCTTTTAGCGTATTTGAGGTAGGCCACCCCCATTTTCCCTCCATTTTTTTCGTTAGTTTGGAGGGGTTAAATAATTGAGCAATCGGTTAGAGTGGCATAAAATCAAAAAAAGCCAAATCGCGCCCATAACCCATGTGCTAAAATGAACAAACCTAACGGAACCGCCCTCGCCGCCGATCCGAAACTTTTCAGTCGCGCGGCTATTCTTCGCATAGGGCAATCCGCTCCCCCAGGTCCGAGGCCCGTCTCTACCATCGAAGATTAAATCGTCAAACACTTGGACGGCAATCCTTCTATCCGGGCCCGGTCCACCGGGTTTCCCTACCAGAACTTCTGTCCGCTTTTCGCCGAGCTCAAACTATCGAATTGCTCCGCCTCCCCCGCTCCCGGATCTTGGCGGCCTCTCCGCCGCTGTTCCCTTAATCTTGTGGAAACCCCTGCTTTCGCACTCCCGGGCCCCGGTGGTCAGACTTCTACCCTCGGAAGTACTTCTCTTACCCGCCGCTGCATTTATGAAATTCCTTGCCGTCCGCCCGAAAGCCGGAGCCTGGGCCTCCTTTTGCCCTCACAGTTTGCCGAATTCCCCACTGCCCAAGGGACTTGCCAGGCCCGACCGTCCGGAGTTCCGTCCTCAGAACTCCATGACGGTTCCGCCGTTGTCCACGGCGGAACCCTGCCGGCGTCCCGCCATCCGGGTCCCGGACCGACCCTCGCCGCCGCCGCTTAACAAAATGAAAATCTCCCAGCGGCGAACCTCCGCCTACTGTGCGCCCTCCGAGCCCCGAGGCTCTGTCTGCCGTGGTCGTTCAAAAGCTCGCTAATATCATGGGGCGGCCATTGCCTCACGGCTTCCCACCATCCGGACCCCGGAATCTCTGCCGCCGTCACCGACTTAAACTCAATGAAAACCTTGCGGCAGCCGTTACCTCACGTCGCCCCGGCCGCCGGGCCCCGGCATTACTTCCGCCGCCGCCAAGCCTGAACCATAAGTCCATGTCGAACGTCCTTTGGCCTCCCAGGCCCCGGGCTCCGGACTTCTGCCGCCGGGTTTCCGTTGTCTGTCGGCCGCCTCTGTATGCCTTCTCCTGCCAGCTTATGGGCCTGAAACCTCCGGTGCGCCTTAAATCGATCCAAGCAAGCTCTAATCCGCAATCTGACTTCGACCCATGTCCTAGAATTTTCCCTTCTCCATCATGAGCCTCTCGAAACTTTGAAATTTGGCCAAGAGGGATCTCCGGGAACTCTCGGTCGCATTCTCCCTTCCTGGCAGCATTTCTGCCAGGGAAGTCTGGCCCTCCTGGCCCGGATTGTCCAAACGCCCTGAAACGAAGATCAATACCATCTAAGGATAAAGTTTGTGATATATTTCAATGATTGTTTAGATGATATGCTCAAAATATGGACTAACAGTAATGCTTTTGATGTGTTGTTGTGTTGACTTCACCCTTGCATGCAAAATATATGGAATCGGCTGCAAGAACTTCAGGGGCCTCCATTGAAAAGGACAAGGGCAAGAAATCAAGGAGAGTCGCTCAGGGAAAAGAAGATAAGGATCAGATGAAGTTTCAATTCCAGGGTGAGCCGCTTCAGTCAAAGGTCTCAACAGATTGGAGGGAGATCACGGATACCAACATCGGCTAGGTGGACATAGATGAGTTCACTCAGAGGGTCAAGGTCGACCCTTCAACGAAGAATGCCAGATTAATAAGGCAGAGTGGAATTGCCAAGGCGGCTGGTTTTCCTCCCTCTCTCATAGCACCTGAACTAGTGATGGCCTGTCGAAAGGCCTATCAGGCGGACACTAGAACCATTGTGGACAAGGAGGGGAACATCCTTGCTGACATGTCTCCAGAAGGAATCACAAAGACATTTCACATACCCACGTTCCCACATATGGAGGTCCCCACTTTGGAGCACTGTCAGGCAGCATGGGATGCCAATCCGTTGGGCTGCAAGAAATCAATTAACCTTTACTGGCTTAAGGAGAAACGGGGCAACGCGGCAAAAGTTCCCCAAGAGTTGTTCCACAGCGACTTCCAAGTAGACTATCACGACTTGGTGACCATGTTAAGCAGAGTCATGGGTCTCCCGGCAGCCACTTACTTCCAAGAGTGGATGGCATATTACATAGAGCAAATCCTACGAGGGAATGAGGACGTTAACACCAAAACCTCATTCAACTGGGGAGGCATCATCAGTAACTGCTTCCATGAACAATTCATCAACATCAAGAAGAGCTCAAAGTTCTATATGACCTCTTACCTGGTATACTCCCTGGCAGGCCAAAAACAATACAGTGGACAATTTGTGGCACCGGATCAGGGACACAGGCGAGGGCTCAAGCCGTTTGACAAGTACCCTCAGCTCTAATACCGCCACTTCAAGAAGGAGTACTGCCAGGTCAATGACGCCTTTACTGGCCACATCATCAGATTGATCGCCGAAGACTTCGAGAGAAGGGTCTCCCACAGCACCAGGGCGCTCCTGAAGGAATATGCCTTCCTATACATCTAGTTCCCAAAGTTCACCTACATCTGTGCCCAAGGATTCACGGAGCAGCCAAACAAGTTGCCAAGGTACCCAAACGACAGGATCATTCTCCTGGAGCTTTCCTGACAGCTCCAACACATCTAGACAGTCTTTGGCAACAAGCACGTAGCAGGGATCCCCTATCCCATGACCCTCGGCCAGGGCCTGTACTGACTGCAGACATCTCAATGCACCGGCAACTCTGAGAAAGAGCTTAACAAATACAATTTTGACTGGTTCACAGCTCGCCTGCGAATGGACCCACATGGCCATGTCAGGAAGGCACTAGGGCCGGCCTACGCCCACCAATACCACATTGAAGACTTCTGGGCAGATTGTAAAGATGACAAGGAGGTCCGCGCAAGGCACTACATGTGCATGACTATATAGTTCCTAAGAAGAGTGCGACTATTTCAGGTACCGGACCAGCTTGAGGAAGGCGAGTCTACAATAGTGCACCCAAGGTACCCTACGGTTGCCAACCTAGCAATACCCTCCATCGATTGGGACGAGCAAGAGGTCAATGACCTAGATACCATCACCCAGCCGATCATAGCTCGCACTAAGGAGTGGGTCGATGGGCAGGTGGCGCAACTAAAGCAACAAGGGGTGGTCCTAACATATGCGGCACTCAAGAGCGAGCCAAGCGCCACGGAAGACGTTGCTGCCACCACATCAACTGGTGAGACTTCCAAGTCTCCCCCCGTCACTAGGTCTCAAAAGAGGAAAGGAACAGAAACTGCACAGTCTATAGACCCCAAGGAGCAATCAAAGAAAGACACGGGAGGCTCATCTCCCAAGAGGCTCAAGCAGACAGTGACTACAATAGAAGTGCGGCCTCCCTTGTTTCTCCCTCCCCCTCTTGGTGCACCGCCCGCCTCCCAGACTGCGGTCCCCTCATCCCTGCAGGCGGTGGACATTTCTGTCCATTTTCCCTCTTCACTCCCGGCCGGATTAATAATTAATGTTGACTCCTCTTCTGGCATGATCACTTCTCCTTCCTCTACCACCATGTCACCCATCACGTCCCTCCCACTGGCAACAATAGCATCGCCTGTCCCCCTTTCCACCATACCCGAGGCTATCAAGCGGCATCTACAGAGTCTTCCCCCTGAGCTCTCACAACTCCTAATGGACCCCGCACTCCAAGCAGCCCTCGCCCAAGCCCTCGCAACAGCTCAGCCTTCACAACCGCCAACAGGGCCGCCGGCGATGGAAGCCACAATGCAAATATCAAAAGAGTTGGAGGAACAAGAGCAAGAAGCCTCAAGGTCTATGGAGGAAGAGGCCGATGAATATCATGAGCACCCCGAGTATGAGCATCGAACCGTCGACAAGGTGGTCTATAAGGGAGAAGAGACAGGCTCTTCTGAGAGCCGAGATGAAGAGGATGGCTCGAGTGCCAAGGAGATTATTCAGGCGTTTGATGAGGACCTTGAGGAGGAGTCAGCTCAGCAACCAAAGGATGTTGGGGAGGAGGCAGAACAACCATCACATAGTGAAGAGGGACAGCCGCAAAAGGAGCAACCTGAAAAGTATATGTACGAGGCCGAGGCCCATGTTGTGAAGAGCCCCGGGTCCGAGGCTGCTGAAGAGAAGAAAGGAGAGGAGGCAACAAAAGAAGAAGATCCCGCCCAAGTATTGTCCACCAAGCTGCCCGTCGGGCACCTCGTATTCATTCAAGACTCCGATGAGGAAGAGGACACTGCTAAAGAAAGAGAAGTGCCCCAAAAGGGAAAGGAGGCAAAAATCTTGTCTTTGACTGAGAAAGGTGAGGGCAGCGATCATGCACCCAAAGACAAATCCGCCATGCCTGACTGGCTGGAGAAACAGCTGGAGAAGGCTACCCCAGTACTGAAGGACCCGAGGGCGAGGTTGGAGGCCATCTTGGCTCGATCCCTGGCCACAACAAAGAAGGAGAAGAAGCCTAAGGTCTGTTCCAAGATAACGATGGACGCTTCCGGCTCCCGGGCGGCACAAATAGCAACGCTAACTGTTGGCCAGGCAGGGGTGAGCTACAATATCTCCACCATCGACTTGGGGATAGCAACCAGAGAGCAGAAGGTTGAACATCTAGAGGAGTCGGTGGCCACGGTGGTGCACCTGATCAAGCAAGACAAGGTCACCAAGGAAGAACTCAAAGCACAGGTTGCTACCTTAACATACTATATCAAGCAGTGGTCCTCAGTGGACGACCTGCCCACCACCTCCACGGCCACACCACAGTTGCTCTCTAAGGAGCAGATTGACAAGATGGAGAGGAGGAAGAACTTAGAGAAAACAATTGAGAATTGGTTCCAACAGGTCGTAAGCGTTGGAAACATGGGAATTGGCATGGCTGTGCGGACAGCCAATAAGTTCTTGGTCCTGATCCAATCCCTGGAAAGCACGGGGAGGCTCTGCACCAATTTCCCTACAACATACGACTCCACCTTCCCGAGAATTGAAGCCATCCTTCAGATGCTGGAAAGTACGTGGGAGGAGAAGCTAGAACTGAAAACGGAGGATCATTGGCTGGTGGATGTGTGGCGCAGAGACCTCATCAACCGAAAGGAGAGGATGGAGTAGATCCTGAACAAGGTAGATCCAAATATAGAGTGGATCAAGGAAATACGGGCGGAATGTGCTGAGTACCTCAAATTGATGACGGGCTATGATATGCCCACGGTGCAAATGGATGCCGAAAAGATCAAGCCATACTTCGAGAAGAAGATGAAGGACGGGATAGCTGGAGAAATCACCACAGAATTCCTGATTTTTGCTGCCCGCTCCCTCGATCGATCAGAGCTATTCAGAGATCAAGGCTCGAAGTATGACGAGGATTGGAAGCAGCTGGAAGAGAACACCAAGGAATGGAGCTATCAGGCGCTAAGATGTGAGATCCTCGAGATCGACAAGCTCCAAGCGGTCATCCTCAAGTATATAGAGCACACAGCTTCCGAGGAGCAGGAGGACAGCCCAGCCAAGGAAGAAGACCTCCCTGAAGAGTAGCTACAGTCAAGAAGATAGCAATTAGCTACAGGATGAAAGAGCAATAGTGTCATCCACTAGATGACGAAATAGGGAAGAGACAAAGAATATTTTTAAATTGTAAATCTATTTGGGGGTAGGTGAAACCCTATTTTGTAATTAATCTTGGCCACACAATTGTAATGAATCTTGGCCATTCATTTAACTTTTGGAAAACTATAAATAGAGCACTCCCCTCATTTGCAAGAGTGGGAGTTGAGTTGTTGTAAAGGCATGCTATAGAAATTTATAAGAAATAACATTGACTTGGTGTATTTCCTTGATTTCTCTCATGTCATTTGATTCATTTCTCCAATTTCACATGTTTAGTTTAGATCTCTTTGTTGTTTAGTTAGTTGTTCATGTTATTTGGATAAATCTTAGGAATGCTGTTGGGTGATTGTGAAAATTCCTATTTTGTTGATGATCCCTTAGTCCATACTTTTTGTTGTTTGCTGAAGGTAGATAGCTGTGCAAAGTTAGCCTGGACTTGATTTAAAGTTGCCCCAAATAATTATCTTTAATTCATGCATGTAGGTGTTGGATGAAGGATGAAATATCTGCAGCCCTTAGAAGATAGCACAATTCCCATGATACTATGAAATCCCTAGTTAAGTGAGATATTGTTTTGAGGAATTGTCCATTGCAGAAACATGGGTCAATGAGTTTGACTCGAAACTACATGGTTGAATCCTGATAGCAATATCATCCATTGTCACTATTCATTGCAAGTTTCAGACTTAGAAACTTTTCCTTCCTTTCGCTCTTTTCACTTTTTTTAGAAACTGAACAATACCAAGGTTCATTGCACATTGTAAAGCCAAATTTAACAATTAGATGGAGTCCAAGACTGTTGTTTGAACCTACAGCCGATGCATATCAACTTCCAATCCTAGGAACTCCATTCCAAAACCCAACTTCATGCTTTATGTTTATACTTTGTATTTTCTGTAAGACCGCCTTGTGATTCCAGCAAATCACATCAAACTACTGAGGTATCTAAGCATTGTCATGACCTGACACCCGAGAGACCTTGGGATAGTGTTCTGCAATTCGATTGTGGGAGATTGTCTTTCAAGAGAGGTAGTGCACCTATGCACTGCCTGTGTTGAAAAGTGCATAAAAACACCATCAACAATATTTAGTACTCCTTCCATCTGAAATGGTCATGTCACCTAACTGACATCCAATGTAGGCATCTGTAGTTTCCAACCAAGGTCTTTCAAGGATGATGGAATACTTGCCTAGTGTAGCCTTAGGAGAAAGAATCATAAAATCTGTTGGATATTCCTAGGAGTCTAGTACTACCACAAGATCCTCCACTACACCATCAGGCTTAACAGTAGAGCTATCTACAAGTTGCAATATAGTAGGAGTAGACCTCATGCTTGCAATATTTATTTTTTGCAATATGTCTTTGTTCATTACATTGATTGCTTCCCCTAAATCAATTAGAGCATTCTTCACTTGAATCTTGTTTATGAAAACTACTACCTCGGTCATTATACTTGGGAATAGTCACTTTTCCCAACATGATATCAACTAGTTGGTCCACCACATGGACTGTAGTTGGGTCTTTATTATTCCTTCTTGGCTTCTTAAGACAAGCTTCCTCAATAGCTTTTTCATAGATTGGAACATATTTTATGGCCTGAAATAGGGGTATTTGAACACATATATGCTTTAGTTGATCCAAGATGTCAAAAGTGGTATCCTCCTTTTCTTCCTTCTTCTTGGAAACTTCCAATCTCTAAGGAAATGGTGGTTCTTGCTCGATCTGCTTGGCTTGGACTGGTTTAGGACTTTTAGGTGCATTTGGTTGAATAGGATCATTCAAAGGCTCCTCTTCCTCTTCCACAAGAAGCTCAGTAATGATCAGCTTAGAAGGGGTTGGTAGCTTGATTCCTAAATGCAAATGGATATCACTTACACTCACAACATATGCAAGGAATTGATTTGAATCAGAAAAATATATAGCTTGTTGTTGTGACTTGTTATCAGGATTGGATGTGGGTTGAATTGGTAGCTAAGTTGGTTTAGGTGCATTAGAACTTGGATTAGTAGGTGGAGGAATTATAGCAGGTTGTTGGGGCTGAGAAGGTGGTTGCATGTAGCTAGTGTTCTAGGTAGGCCATTGTTTCCCTCCTCTTCATTGATTTGTTTGTCTCCGTTGATTTTTTTGCTGCAAATTTCCTGGAGGTGATTGCCAATTTCCTTAGAATTGTTTCCAATTCCCCTGAGGGTGATACCATTGTGGTGGAGGACTCTTATGGCTAGGCCAAACATTTGGAGGGTTACTCCAAGGCTGTGGTAGATATCCTCCATAACTGGGTAGATATGGGGGTTTCTATTGGTTTCCAAATGAATAAGAGTTAAAGTACGGTCCAGTGTAGGATAGTGGATCTGGTGGCATACCTTGTCTTGGAGCCCAAGGATTCCTTTGTGCAACATAGTATACTTGGTCTTCTTCAATCTGAATTTGTTTAAACTCAAGTGGAATATGCTTACTTTCTAGGTTAGCAACCATCTTACATTTGTAGTCCTTCTTTTGTCTACAATGGGGACAATACTTTATCAACATCATTTTTTCCTCCTCTTGCTTTTTTTTGGCCTAAAGTGTATCTAGCTAAGTAGCTAGATTGTTGATAATATCTTGCTTGAATTCTACCAGCAAATGAGCGATCTCCATTCTTGAAACTCCACCGGCAGTTGACTTACCCATGGACGATTGATAAGCTCTCCCTTTCTTTGAAGCTGCTCTAGAGTGATTCTGATATATTTTCTTAATATCCTCCCAAGAAACTTGGGAGATATCTCCTCCTGCCATGAGATCCAAAGCATCAATGCAACTATCAGTGATTCCTTTTAGGAAAAGCAACTTTTGTGAGTCCTCGTTAAGTGTATGGTGTGGATATTTTTGCAAGAAAAATAGGAACCTTTCAATGTAATCTTCCAAATTCTCATCTTCCTTCTACTACATCCTAAAAATGTCCCCTCCTCTCATGTCACTACCCCTATAGTATTCCTTGTACTTCTCAAGGAATTTTTTCTTCATGTCTTTCCAAGTTTCCACAATATCTCTGCCTAAGCTCATGAACCATCTTAATGCAGCCTCTTTCAAAGTGATGGGAAATAACTTAAGCCTATGGGAATCAGTAGTATAATCATAACTCCTATAGAGTATGTCAAACTCAAATAAGAAGGTATCTGAATCTTCTGTTGTAATTCCATAAAACTTGGGGAGTATTGAAGCAGGGATGTTCTTGATGTTGTCAACTTCATTTTGATGGGAAAAAGGGAAAGGAAAATCTATTTGGTTTTGTCTGTTCCTATTTGCATCACCCATGCCTACTTGATGTGGTTCAAAGACAAATGGGTTCTCAAGCTGATTTTGATCTTTTGAGGAGACTTCAGAACTAGTCAAGTCAGGATATGCGTTTGCAAAGGGGTGTGGATCTTCCTCCTCTTCTATTAGGTTTAGGTACTCAACTATTTGTAATGGACAATGATTGTTAGGAAGGAATCTCCCGTAAGCGCCCCTTCTCCTTCCTCTATGCATGCGATATCACTCACTATCAGTCAACTCACATAAAAAAATTGGTAAAGAATTAGGGGGGTCATTACTTCCTATATGAGGATATGCTAAGAACAACTTTTAAAAATACTACAGCAAAAACTACCAATGACTCCAAAACCTTCCTATCTTGACACCATCCCCGACAACTACACCAAAAATGTTGGCATCCTACAATGATCTCACAACTAAGCCTTTACAACCATGATTCAGAGACTGGACATCTAACCTGAATAGTCATTCAATCATCATGAAGGTGCATTTAACTTGTCAACCCAAGGACATGAACTTGAAATGGGTCAGCACTGTATGTGCACTAGGGGTTCAAGTAGTCATTGCATTCTACAACTAAGAAACACAATGCTGAAAGTAAATAGCTGAAAGGAAATAAAGTAAATATTGAACATCAACCAAAAACTATGCTTAAGCTGAAATGTAGGGCAAGAATGAAAATATGTGCAACAAACAGGGACTAATCTATCTACTTTGGCTATAGGAACAAACACATAATGGACTTCTAGTGGTTGCAAGAACATTCAATGCCAGATTTCAAACTAAGTATCAAACATCAAGTAACACTAAGCTAATGCTAAACTAAGAGAACAGATTACTCACCAAGTGGGCCCCCTTGGATAAGTATCCTCTAAACTAACAAGAACTCAGATGCTCAAACTCAAAACTTTATTTTTATTCACTATAAATCGTGCATACAAAGAGTAATGTATCTCTATCAGTAAAAGTGGGAGTACAATGTAAAATCATGCAACCTCTAAAAGAGGGAGCATCAAATTATTATTTATACTATAGCTAAACGAGGCAGTCAACTCCACGACTAGGAGGATGTCATTTAGGGAAAACAGGGGAAAGTGGAGCGATGGTTACACATGCATAGAATCCATTCAAACATGCAAGTCAAGCATAGATCCAGCACAACAGCAATTCCCATGCATGCTCGATGATTTAGGTCCACTGCGAGGTAGTTATGTTCAGTTGCATGAAGAATCTTTTTTGTCGGTTGCCTTTGACCTAGAGCGAGTTCTCAACTGGATGTTATGGTGCATGCCCAACTAGCGGTGTCTTCCATAACTCAGTGTATTAAGTCTGCAAGCCAAGGTTAGTACGCCTAATAACTACACATCAATAACTACTCTAAGAAACATTCATTAGTCACATGAAAAATCAATATAGATGACCCACATATTATGCCAAATATCATTAAAGCTTGTAGACATAGGGTAATGTCAAATTTCAATGGTTTGATGGAAACATTATGCCAATACCAACTCTTAAGCATTAAATTCTATGACATCAATGAGAAAATAGACTATAGATTCTACCCAAAAATAGACCAAAAACTAAGCTCATCACATATAACAATCATAACATATGCATAAAATCAGGTAATAGAAGTATCATCAAAGTATCATCAAAATACCATCGTAGTAGTAAGTCAAACATCAAACAAAGTGGAATATCTTTTTATCCTAAGTAGAACAACTACTAGTCTAATAGAGAACAGTGTGAGGGGCACTACATCCTCCCCCCTATAATTAGGATTACTCCTAGAAGCCTGTTCAACATTTCAACCCCTGAGAGTGAGCCTCATGTGCTGCAAAATGTTTACAGGCTCTAGAGCTAGTTGCATGTACTCTACCTATGGTTGCCCTAATGCTCTTCTTGGAAATTATCATCCATTATAAACACTCTATGCGACCTTCCTGCATCACCCACTTTCAGCTCTAAGGTTTCCGGCCTTTGAATGAATCTTGATGTGCTCTTTTGAGGACACTGTCTGGCTATATGGCCCTACTAGCCACAAGAAAAAAATCATGTACCACTGCCATACCCCCTTCCACCTAAGGGTGCACTAGACTAATGGAAACTACCACTAGTTACTAATTGTAGACTATGTGCTCTAAGCTGGCTGGTCAGGATGATAAAGCTTGTCTCGTTGCCAACTCTAATTTTTCCTAGACTGAAGCCTACTACCTTGCTAAGACTAAGAATACTTAGGTTTCAACTAGGAGCATTGTCGTTGTTGTTGATGTTTTCCCCCCCTTAGCAGGTGCTTGATGGCTCCTAGAGGAACCTGCTACCTAAGACTGATGACCTTGAGACCTGAAGCTTGTTGGAGGCACACTACCAATCTGCACACCTGTATGACCTCCTAGTGCCATGGCTAAATTCTCATATACTAAACAAGCCTTCTCTACTACCACCTCCATAGTCTTCAGTTCAAAGACACAGACTCCCCCACTAATACAGGCATTCAAATCGCTAATGAAATGTTGAACCAACATGGCCTCATCATTACCAATACCTGCATACCACTTAAGCTCATAGAACCTATGCTCATACTGCTCCACAGACATAACCATCTATCTCAACTCGTGAAACTCGTCAATGCAGCACTGCCTCTAGTGGTCTGAAAAAAATTGAACTCTAAACCTCTCCAAAAACATCTCCCAATAAAATGAACCTATATCCAAATGCAATTTATATTCCTCCAACTGCCACCATGTGGAAGAAAAACCCCTAAGGTGCATGATGGAACATCTCACCTTGGTATTACTACCATACGGGTGCATGAAAAAACACCTATCCAAATCTATCAACCAAGTCTCTACCTCCAAGCTATGACTAAAACCATCAAAGGTAGGAGGATGTGCCCTCAAGGGATCCCTCATATGACCTACTAAAATAGCCTCCTACTCTGTTGTAATATCTCCTCCTAGGAGACCTTTCTCTCTCCCTAACCACCCGTTGATTACCCTCTTGTCTAGGGCCTAGGCGAGCAAGGACCTCCTCAAGAAAATGACATAATTGAGCTCCCTCTAACTCTAATTGGTTACGATTATTACCCTTGCTTCCTTGATCATTCTGAGAGCCTTGGTGTTCCTCACAATCACTCTCATGGGTACTCTAAGATGGGGTGTTCTAGTGGTTAGCCCCACAGCCACCACCTCAACCTCAACCATGACCCCTATCTCAATCTCGACCTCTAGGCATCTTCCTACACAACACCACCAAAGGACAAGTCTCAAATTACTAGGCAAAGATGAAAAAAGAGGAAAAACATGAGCTCAAGATTTTAATCACTAGGAAAACATAATGGGCTCATATGAAACTAGAGTACCCAGTGTTAGAACTCGAGCTATAATTATAGGTGTAACACCCTGCCAAGGAACCCCAAAGGACAACACATCTAAGATACAATAATGGAACATTTTTTTTTTATTTAAACAACACAATAGTGAAATGCATAACTTAACATAACATAGAAACTAAACCAAGTCCTCTAAGGTTCCATGACTACGCTACTAAGACATCTATAATCAAGAGCTAGAATCATTTCATTAACCATGATTTATCTAACAATCAAGAGTTCACTTTAATCTATCACATTAAAATGATTAATCAACATACATTTCCATAACCTATCATCCATTAAACAACATAAATCTTGATCATTTATAAATAACTAACAAGTTTAAATACAAATTACATTACATGAGATTATGGTATGTGTAGGATCATGATGGGCCAAAAAGTGACGATATGATGGGTATGTGTAGGGTATGTGGCTGACGACTTTTTTTTTAACCCAAAATTAATGAAACGAAAAGGGTTTTTAAAGGAGATTCTCATATTTCCACCAATATAAATTATGCTTTACTTTGAATTTAATAAATAATTATTATTCATTTTCTATTTGAATTACGACTAAAGTCTAGATTAATAGGTTGATTGAAAAACATCTATAGATTTCAAATAGTATCACATTTTTTGAATATGAAACATGTGTCACATTCTATGCTTCTCATACTATAGGATTTAAAAAATATATATGAATTTCATGAATTTTTGACCAAGTTAAGGTGGCCAGATATATAAGTTTTTATATTTTTTAAAATTTGTAATAAAAAAATCATAATTAATTATTTACTTTTAAAAAAATTAGAAAAAAAATGTATCACATTGGGACATGAGTCCTCTACTTATATCTAAAATATTATAGAAAAATATTATCATTTTGTATTTGGTTAGGGTGGTCAGATAGACACACCTTTTCAAATTATTACTAATACATTAAAAAATTTCAATTTATCAAATAAAATTTCTTTCTTTTATCATCCTAATGGATTTAAAAGCTACTACATTCAGTTATTCGATTCTGTTCTTGCATATTTTTGAAATATTATAGATAACTTATTCGGAAATTTTTTATGTCCGGCCTTTAACTCATTTTTCCTAGAATTTTCGCGACTTGGGCCTATTTTATAGGTGAGTCCTACACGTACCCGATTCATCACAACTCATTACATTGTTTACAATAAGGCTTCTCCAAATACAATTGGGAAGATTGCATCAATATTACAATAAATAGTACACATGATATACAGGTCCAAAGCATAAACATAAAGACTATCTCTTCAAACTAGAACATGGTCTAGAATATGCTACACAAGGTACAACCTCCACACACATGAACAAGCAGCAAGGGAACCCAATGGAGGAAAAAGCACCAACCTCCTGACCATGTGGAACCCTAAGGTCCACCCCCTCTGCTAGGAAATAACATAAGGTCTCCCACTAGACATTGTCCCCATAGGGTGACACATGTAGAACCAACATTCCTTTTGTGAGGACAAGGAAGTTGATCTTTCCAACCAGGCCTTCACCATCCTTAGCCTAAAGGAGCACTACAGGCATGGGTGAGGCATCCAATTATCTTATTTAATGTGAAATCTACCCATTCCCCCTAATTCAGTTTTAGGTTATCATTGGATTAAGAACATCTCCAATGGGTTCTCTTAATAGTCTCTCACTAGATGTCAACCCCCATTGGAGCCACTCCCCCTACTTGCAACTAGAAGACCCTACACAACAAGCAAGGCATCAGCCATCTTGCACACTTAACAAATTCACATGAATCACACACATAGAGCAAGGCATTAGCCATCTCACTCATATATCCCAATCACAAAAATGAATGCATAGTGCAAGGGATTGACCATCTTGCACACAACTCAAAACATTATCAACAACATCCAAGTGCAAAAAACATAAAACCCAAACATACAATATAATCCCTCCTAAGCCTTTGGAAGTCAATCTTAACCACTTTGCTCAAAGACTCCCACTTAAACAATAGCCCAAAATCATCTTGATTCCACTAAACAAACACCATATTTAATGCAAGTAATCAATCAAGCAATACAACCATGGAAACACTATTTCCACAAATAATTTTCATATCAACTAATAACTAAATATGAAAGAGACCAACATTTTAAAAAGATCATCTAATTCATTCATTTAGATAAATCTCTCAATTATCCAAATATAATTAAATCAAATACTTTTCTTTCCTAATTAATTTTCCAATTTACTTATTGACAATGGACATTATCTATTAATTCACAAAGCAGATTATATTCTTTTCTAACCCCATAATTAATATCGCATGTATACAAATACATACATACATACATATATATATAAACATATGTTACTAACAATATTTATTTTTCAGAGCTATATTTAAAATATGACATGTATAATTATATACACATATATAAACATATAAATAAACATATACATATATATGTGTGTGTGTGTGTGCGCGCGTGTTTATATACGTTTATATATATATATATATATAATCAATCACCAACATAAAATGTAAATATTAAAATCAGAATGCAATTTTATTTTTTAATACAACTGATTATAAAATAACATCTATATATGTATACATACATACATATATATATATATATATATATATATATATTGAATTCAAAAAAATTTCCAAACAGATCGTATATTCCTAGACTACCATGAATCAATGAATTCCAAATTTATAGCGTATTCTTATTGAATACATATTATATAACATATATGTCGATTACCTAATAGAAGGCCATTCACTAAACATATACATAAAATCCCAATCTCCAAACAATATATATACAATGATGTCCAACTTATAATACAGTTAGCAAAAAAAAACAAAGATTAATGTATTTGTCGAACTTTCAAGCAATACAATGGAGATTAAATCACTTCATGGTAAGAACTATCGAATGCCCTGCTCAAAATGTTATTGACTGTCACAAAAAAAGAATTTATCAACCATTTCAAATGAAACCCTAGCAATCAGAAGGCTACAAAGTAGCTTCTTAAGAGAAGGAGTGGCAAGAAAATGCTTCATGGCACCTCTGTGAGAGAGAGAAGGTTGTGCAGGGCAACCTAGAATGACTTTTAAGAAAATTTAGAACCTTCAACTAATTCAAGCGACGATTGCAAAATAAAATGATTAGGTAAGAAAATAAATTGATGCCATGCAGAGCAGGTGTGCGCTAAAGTGATATGTTGAAAAGGATTAAGTAACTTTGAAGCAAAGTAGATTCATTAAATTATAAATAATAGCACATATTTTAATCAAATTCCAAATGAAAGGCATCAAATACAACATAAAACGTATGCACAATGAATACCAATTTCAGAAAATTCCTTCCTATACACATTCAACAAATTCCAAGCCTATTACATCTTCATCGATTTCATTTGCAATGCAAGTTCATTACATATAAAATGTCAAATTCCCAAACCAAAAATATAAGCATTGAGATCAAATTAAAAAAACTAAAGTTGTCTCAAATAGTGCTCGATGGCAGCCAAGTTAAAACCCTGGCATTGATAAGCTACAATTTTGACATATCTATAATCATATGATCAGTGCGGAAAAAGGGACGCCTACTAAATAGCATCGACTGAAAGAAAAAAACAATATTGACTCAAAAGGTGTTGTTTACAGAACTGACTGCTAACGTAAAAGGGAAGTTGATCAGGGTATCGAATATAACTAAATCCAATTGATTATGAAACAATAATGAAAGAATTTTCCTAATCACACAATAATTCTAATGAAATAACAATGAAAGCATTGCCCCGATATTCTAATAAATTTTAAATTGAAAACAGATCTGAAATTTATTTATCCTTGATGACATTCAATGAACTATGGAGATAAATTCCTGAAATGATTATGCATGGTGTTTAGAGAAATTGAGTGTAATTTTATGAAATGCAATGATTGTGAGACACACAAGTGTATTAATTATATAAGATGAATTTTTTTTAGAACTTTCAAGTAATTTACAAGTATAAGGTATGGAGAACCATCAAGCATGTTTGAAAACTAAATTTATTAGATGTTATAGTTGCAGTTGTTCAGAAGGCATGCATGTTGAAATGTTGATACATGGTAAGGCACATGAAACATTCAACATAAATGCAAGATGTGCTAAACTAGAAGCTTCAAAGAAGTGATGGTTGATTTGCATGCAAAGGTAGAACCATGGATAGGGCATGTAGCAAAAATTTACATAAAAGAAAACCTTTTCTTGATGTGATATAATGATAGCGTGATATGTACAAAATATACTTAATCATTTGTCTGAGAAACTTCCATGAAAAAATAATTGTCAGGTTTTATACCCAATTTCTTAGTGCAGGTATGGACATCTATTCACACCTATGGTTGAATATATTTTGAATTCCATAAATAACCAACTCTTCTAAAATTACCTTAAATTTTCCAACATACACCTTCCTACTTAAATGAAATAAAATAGCTAAATTCAAAATACCCTTACCTACAATACACGGCTAGGCTATGATGATAGTGCACAATGCAACAATCATGACAGTTATAACAAATTGATCCTTCCACTCCACAAAGTGATATCTCTGTGCACCTCTCTTAGACCC
>VDFB02028490.1:0-11728 GCA_007258455.2 Sequoia sempervirens
TTTTGACTTCAAGGAAAGATGGCAAACACATGAGGAGCACGTCCTTGGAGAGTTTTGGCCATTTTGGCAAGTTGGCTTAGGTGGAGAAGAATTCCGCCCAAATCCAAAAGTGGTTCAAGTAAATGATTTTTCCACAATGGCTTGAGTAATGAAATGTTCTGCCTAACTGGCATGAGTGATGTTAAGTTCTTCCTGCATTGGAAAGGTGGCAAGAGTGGAAATTGTTATGCTTGGCATGAGAAAGGTATCATGTAGAAGTTGGGCGCACTTTTGGAGTGGCATAAATCTCTGCCAGGGTTAAGTTAGTGAAACATTCTGTCTCTTAAAGGTACAAATTTAAGGTGATGTGCCACTTGAAAACTCCACTTTCTCCATCCAAGTTTGAGTCATGTTTAAGTGGCAATAATGAAAAAGTTCCGCCTAGCCTATCCTAATCAATTGCAGTGTTAGGGTTTGCCATCACATGTTTTGTTGCTGCCTAGGGTTTCTCTATACTTTTCAATGACAGTTTTCAGCTGTTTGAAGCGGCATTGACTAACAGATTTTTCAACCCATTCCTAGAGCCTCTATTGGATGTTGGCTTTTTACAATGGTTGATCACAGTACACAAAACCCTAGGGTTTTGAGAATATATTTTTTAGACTTTGTGAAGGGTTTTGTAAAAGATTCACTACTAAGGTTTTCGTTGATATGATGAAACCACATTCAAGCACTCGGGTTTGAAATTATTTTATTTCGATTCATTGATAAAATCTAGGGTTTTCAACAACAAATTTAAGGAGAGAAAACCAGTAATTTTCCACAGCAATTCTTCAGGCCTTGTTCCAGTTCATCACATATTTTTATGACAGTTTTCATGTCTTTGTTGCTATATAGACTTCACTAGTTTGCTGATCTGAATAAGCAATCAAGGTTTTAGTGTCTATCAGAGGATCCATCAAAATTGCAATATGGAAAATCTTTTAAAGTTATGGAGGCAATTCATATGCCAATTTGTTATTTTAGCAATGGCTAGTTCTGGTGTTCTATTTGTGGATAGCGGATGAGGGCCTATTTTAAGGTTCCTTTAGTTAGTTTCATTTTTATTAGTTGATTAGAATAGATTTTCTTTAAAGTTTATTTCTTTCCATCTTTTCAACAGCCTAAGAGTGTTTCACTTTAAAGCTCGCCTTTTTGAGGTTAAATAATGATTAGTCTAAAGTCCCAAAGATTAGCCTTTGTAACCAATAAATAAGCGCTTTGAGCACATAAACTCTAGAGGATGATGGTGGAGGTTACACTTATGCTGCAAAAGCTGTTGTTTAGCTGGTTTACCTTTATTTATAATTCCTTTGATTAAATTAAAAATGAGTAACTCTATAAAGCTTTGTAGGTAACTTAGCAATTCATCGCTTGGAATTGTATGTGCAAGTCATTCTTCCTTTGAATATTGTTTGCAGAAAATAGCTGGTCTCTGTTTTAGCGAGCCTGAACGTGTTGTTTGTGCATTTAGATTAGTAATTTATTTATTTCAATATCCAAAAATCTTGTTTGCAAGACACGTCTGTTACCAAATTGGTGATTGAATCTGAAGCAAAAACATAGACAGGTAATCATTTCCTTTAAGCAAAACCCCCTCAGTCAATCTTGTATAATGTGCATATTTGTGAATCTTGTCTATAGTTTTTAGTCTAGGCCCTAGGGTTATTTTCGCCTAGGTTTAGCTTAGTTTAGATCTCAAGGAGCTTCCCCTCCTAATTTGAAGAGAGGTTTATCTTCACACACTGTTCGGTTTTGTGTTGTCTTACAAAAGGCATTAAAGCCTAGACCATTAACTTTCCTTGTTTCACTCTTTGTTATGCAAACAAGGCATTGGCTGCTTTCAAGTAGCATCAGGGCTAACACATCCATGTAATCACTTTTCTTTATGATATTCCACTATATTACCTGGTCCATTTCTAGCACATGAGGCTAGGATACTTGTTTTCTTGTCTTCTAAGTGAAAGACTTGCAAACATTCTATTGTTAAATGAAGGTAAAGAAAACATCAATTGTTCACTATTCTTTTGTGAATTTTATTCTCATTTATGGATTATGCTTTTTAGGCCTAATGAATCTCTAGACTCCTGAAATTCCTTTCAAGGTCTTGAAGTTTCTTCGTGCTTTGATGCCATCTTGAAATATGAAAACTCCTAGTGGGTGCTGTACATTATTTGGTTTCTTTGCACTACCTTAAAGACTTCCTAGGATTTGATGATTGATATAAAAAGGTGTTTTAGCAGTGACATTTGTAATGTGCACTTAACATATCTTTGTCTTGCAGATGGAGCAAAAACTACTGGCTGCAGGTGGTGTTATACCAATGGAGTAAGCCTTATAACTAACACTTTTAACTAACCTTACAAGCTCACAATATGAGTTATTTTTTTTTGTATTGATACATGATATGCCAAGCAGAGACCAAACACCTGCACTTAAACATTCATTTTTTTTGGGAGAGTTTTGGATGGGAATTAATATGTTATATGATATCTGAGTAGCTGCATTTCAGATTCAATTTTTGAAAGTCTTTATTTGGATTTAGATAATGTATAATCTGCCATACTAGCTTGAATACTAAATAGAGTTAAAACCTTGTGCGGCCCAGATCTAGTTTGCCTCTAGATAATTTGTTGGTGATGCTCATGCAATCACTAAAACTGGATTGTACCAGTGGTCGTTCTTACAATATTTATTGACTGCTTTTTCCGTTTAACTAAGACTGGATTGCACCAGTGCTTTTGCATTATGTATTAAATCTTTTTGTAATACACATTTTTAGTCTGTGGTGTAAAGTTTCATTGAATTTATTGATGGAGTGGATCAGCTTTTCAAGCTTTAACACTTTTGGAAGGACTTTGTATTAAGGTAATTGCTTGGTTTTAGACTTCTTAAGGTTGCATCGCCAAGGAGCACTGTTGTAGTGTTCCATCCTATCGCATAATTTTAAAGGCAAGTAATATTTTATGGTCACATCTGAAATTTCATATCAACTGTTTTTCCGAACATATTTATGAATGAATCTACATCATTCTTCTTTACAGTACACAATGTTGTCCAATTGATTTTTGACTAATTTGGAGTGATATTACATGAAATGGCTAACCATGGCAGCACTTTCTTAATGAAATCTAATTCTCCACAGTCCATTTTCCGAATTCTCATCGCTACATGCCGTACATTTTCTTTATAAATGTATGGAATTAGGTATCAGATTTTAATGCTTAACATATACGGAAGAGGTCACCTGATGGAAAAATCACAAAGGAAGGATCAAAGGCCAAGGCAGCACTTTAAAGAGAGCACTTTACCTGCATTGCGATAATGTTGCAGGAGGATGGGAATTTTCGTAGATTTTCAATCAGTTGAATCAAGGGCTACGCCTTAACTTCTTGTGGAATTAATTTGAAGAGCAGGTGTTTCAAATGCTTGTGCATTTGTGGGAATTCCTAGTAATATCCTGAACAGAACAATTTGTTATTATCTATTTGTAGAATTGTATCACCAACTAAGTCCAGGGCAAATAGCGATTTTCGGGCTGCAGTACAACCCGTGCAATGCAGGGTTATTTACCGATTCCTCATGAGCGGATTTGTTTTACATTTTGGCGGCCAAACCGAAACATAAAAGGATGCGAAATAGATGGCGATCTAATAATGAATAGTCCAAATTTATAAATTTCAGGGGTGTTGTTGTTGAACCCTGTTGGGAGTGCATGGCCCTCGGACACACACCCACTCCCTCCTTGCAATCCTTTGCACTTAATATATTAACTTGGTATAATTATAAGGTTGAGACCCCATTTTTCTTAACACTTCATGGCATTTGTTCCACACATAAGTCTATTACTACTAACAACGATCAACCATGGGCTTGGTGCCCCATTACATTTTTGCTCAAAGGGCATAAGAAGTAGTTGAATCTTCACCATCACAAAGCATGTGCTTTTTCTTGTGATTTGTTTGGTTGTATGCACAAGAAGGGTTTATTGGTCCTTTGCCAAAGTATAAATGCTAAAATGACAATGATATCCACATAAGATTTATTAATAATAGATTTTCATGGATATATGCCATTGAGTTGATTGTATGATCTTGAATACAAGTGCTCGGGGAGCATCTTAGTCTCTTGTACTTGTCATTTTCAAAGTTGTTAATTTGATATTTTGTTTATTAAAGGTTAGATAGGTCATAATAGGCTCCTAAGCTCTAGATACAAAAAAAAAGTCTAAATAAAAGCAGTTGACCAACAACAAACAACTATATTGAGTTTTGAAAGGGCCTAGAACCTTGAACAACCCATTTAACTTACATAATGTCATTTCCCTTCCTTGCAACCTGCAAACTCTTAGCTTGGGGATGGGATTCCAAAACAAATTTAAGAAGACCTATCTTCCTTTGAACAACCATCTAAGACATGCCATTTTCAACTTCCTTTGATTAGGG
Source organism: Sequoia sempervirens (assembly GCA_007258455.2). Classification (NCBI taxonomy): domain Eukaryota; kingdom Viridiplantae; phylum Streptophyta; class Pinopsida; order Cupressales; family Cupressaceae; genus Sequoia; species Sequoia sempervirens. The sequence goes on from VDFB02028490.1 coordinate 4,464, forward strand.
AGAGAAGAGGGAGTCCTCAACCTCCTCCTCAACCTAAGTCTCATTGTGTGAAGAGGAAGAATGTCTAATCAAAGATGTCATTTGTTGTAATGAACCCATAAATTGAGTATGAGCATGAATCCTCTCAGAATCCACCTCCATGACAACAAAACGTACATGAGAAACTCGAATCAATTTCAAAGAAGTTGTGGTAGGGGTTGACGAAATTGTATGGGTTGTACCAAAGTGAGTGGAAGCCACCTCAAAAGGAGTCACCACACTCAAACCATGATCCATCATTGGGGAGCTAGGACAAGGATCCTCATCAACTACAAAGTCAAGACAATAGAAATATCCACAATCAAATGATAGAGGGCATTTCTCCACCATCTAGTTAATCTAGTAGTCCTATGGCGAGAGTGAGGGCACTCAAAAGCTAGATTTCATGTAGCAAAGCATTAGTGACATCTAAACAAAATCCTCTCATAATCAATTTGTTGAATCTGTTTCCTATCCTCAACTATTAAAATAACATTCTCATGAAGAGCCTTGGAAATGTCAATATCCACCAAGATATGTGCAAAAGTAGAGCCCAATATTAGACCACTATAATATTAATTTGATCTCTTGTTATCCAAGCTATAATATTTCTATATTTTCCCATGTTCCCCAGTAGTTTTAAGAGAGTGTAGGACTTAAATTATTGTGTCATATTACTACAAGTAGATTATCATTCTCACCATGAGCTATGTTGTAATCCTAAGAAAATGTGGTCAAATCATGAAGTCTTATTTTCTTGTATTTATTGTTACATGGCTTTGAAAATATTAGTATTATTAAAGACATACTCTGTGGTGTCTTTAGAAAACAATGAAAGCCTCAAATGTGGGTTGACAAAACACAAGTGGTGTTTTTTCAATCAACCAATTCATCTCTTTGTCTTCCTTGTAAATTAATTGAATATAACTAGTCTTTGCATGGGCACCATGTGACTGGGGTTTAATCAATACAACTCACTTCTCAAATCATTATATCGAATTTGCCAATATACTATTACAATTCTAGCATGTTACCTATTGTGTAGGTTGGATTTGCAACCTTTGTTAGACCATTGATTATTACTCATGAATTAGTATAAAATACTTGCTAATATTTTAGAACTGGTTTTACTATATTATCCCCAATGTCACCCTTGGGCCTTACACAAGTGGTATCAAAGTGATCTCTCATCTTTCTTCTTTGTGTTTTTATATTCACTTGTACTAGGTTTGATCACATGAAGCTTGGTCTTGAATCTATCAAAGACCTTAACAAATAAAAATAAAATGACACCAAAGATAGAGATGATTTTGAATAACCTTATGCACGATAAATATGAGACATAATTAATCACTTCACTCAACTCTTACAATGATTACATTTTTCTACAAACTTGTCCTCTACATCAACCAAGAAATCATTTTAAGGCCAAAAATTATATAATGTACAACTAAAACTAAATATCCCTATATTTTATGATAGATGTTGATACTTTAAATAACCAACTTAATCTAGCAAATTCTTATAATAATTTAGATACAATTATTTTTCCCTTTTTGAAGGTTCCCTTGTATATAAAAATATGGTGGAATAAATATTGTAATACAAAGAAGGATGGCTTATGAGTTGATTACTATAGGACTCATGGATGGTTTTGGTGATACCTTGAAAGAACTATATTACCTTGTTTGAAGCAAGTTTGTTCAATTAAGCACTCCAAATCAATCGCTCCAAACCAATATTTTCCACCCCTTAACTCCTATGTTGATTGCCCAAGAGACTTATAAAAACATTATATTGAAGTATATGTTAGCATGAAGAATACATCTAGTTCAACATGGCTTTCATCCATATCTTAAAATCATACATGAATGCAAGCAAAAGTGATGTAGACAATGATAGGGGGTTCAAATTAATGACAACTTGTCCTTATGGATAGTACCTTGGTGGATCCAAACCAACATAGAATTTATTGAATAAATTTGGACTTTTTATTAAACATATTATAGGAGAGCATTGTTGTTGCTAAATGAGTACTATAGGTGAATTATTATTGCAAAATAGAGCACTACATATTGATGTTGGCAAGTACAAAATCATTACATGTAGCTACAAAACATATTATGGGTAGTTATAGAACTTGTTGCAAGCAAGTTAATTTTTTCAAAGTCTCTTAAGAGTTCCCTTCTAAAACAAAAAGGAAACCCGCTTTACTTCATAATTGTAAGAACCCATTTGAAGATTGTTTTTTTCCAACCCTTAATATCCTACAACATCACACTTGACATTATTGAAAAACTAATATAAAGATAGGGTTTCATGACACTTGTCTATATCTTTACATTGAACTTACACTTCACATTTGGGTTGACTCTTCATAATCTTCCACTTCTTGTGACGAAATTAGTGCAATCCAAGTCCAACATGGATGATGTAATTGGTGTATTTTTTGTTAGGTTATTGTGCCAAATGAATAATCAAGCACATCTTTCTTTCATCTGAACATTGTGCCTACATATAATTGAAGATGGGAAAGATGAATAAGAAGGTAAATGATAGAAATAGATGAAAATGTATAAGAAATACAAACTAAGACATTATACCTTCATTGCTCCTTCCTCTTCATGGATTGAGCTCACAAGAAGCACCCATTTCTTGCAGATTTGCTCCAACGATTGAAGGGATGTGGTTGCTCATAATTTTAGCATGATGATGGTATGGATATAGATGAATTTGATGGAGATTTGAGCAGCATATGGCTATGAAGAATGTGTGTTATGAGAAATGAGAGCCAATGCCTCATTATATAGAAATTTGGTGAGAGGAATCAATGGCTAAGATTGAATGGCTAATGGAGGGTTGAGATTGATTGAGAAGGTGAGGTTTTGATCAAGGATGAGGATTGATTAGCCTTGTGACAAGTGTCACAAGATGAATAGGGTTGAAATAGGGAGGTGTGCGAGCACACATTGGGAAGAGAGGCATTAAATTTGTGTAAGAGGTAGGGTGGCTTGTGTAAGAGGTTAGTAGGGGTAGGTGAGATGTAGGGATTTAAAATTAGAAAATAATGATAATGAGGATTAGATCAACTAATCAAGGATTAATTGATTAATGAAGGTCAGTTGAGTTAATAAACGAAGGATTTATGAACTTACGTGGAGTTAAAAGTTGGAGAATGGGATAATGAGGTTTAGGATGGGGATAAAGTTAATTAATCGAGGATTAATTAACCTAGGAAAGGTTAGGGGATTTTAGAGGAATGAGGATAAAGGTTAGGTGGTGGATAAAGGTAATGGGGAAATTTATTAAATAAATAACAAATATTTATTTAAGTATTCAGATAAGGGAAGTGGGTTCAATTAAGTAAATAACAAGTATTTATTTTGGGTGACTACATTTTGCCCCTCTTTGAGATGTTGCGACTAAGAGAACATTATTTCATAGAAGAATAAAACATAGAGGCTAGGAAAGGGATAAGGACTAGAAGCATGATGCCCCAGTCATTAGGAAGGATGAGGAAGGATGACGAGGAGGTAGTATGCCCCCTCGAGAGGACATGCGGGTTAGGAGAACACGGGTGTGCTCTTGAATGGGTGAGGAGTCTAAAGGATGAAGGATAAAAAGATGAAAGGGTGAAGATGGATGAAAAAAAGATGAGGGGGATGGAGATATGGATGGAAAGGGAGAATGGATGGTCATCAGGCTGCAATGATATGAGCAACCTAGATTTAATATTGTATTTGACATTATGCGCCAAGGTATGAGGAACCAGGGTGACAATGTGCCAAGTACGTGATCAAAAAGGTCAAGTGCAAGCATATGCCTTATGACACCATGATATGAAATACCATGATGCCCCTGTGGCAATAGAGTGCAAGAGACCATGATAAATTCAAGATAAATTCAAGCAATGATAAACATACAAGCAACAAGCAAGCATGTACAACAAACCAAAAGCAAACAAGGACTATACTCCAAGTCAAGCTAAAATTGTTTGATGGATTGGTGATGATGATGATTGGATTGGGAAGGATGCATCCCTATGATGATAGTTAGATTAAAGTGGATCAATGGATTTGGGCTTGATTTGGATTAATATTATGGATTGCTTAAGGATGATGTGCTAGATTGCAAGGTTGGATTGTGTCGATTAAAATTGATTGCATTGAATAGGATTAAATGGGGATGGTTGGAGTGGAAGGATAGCTAGATTGGATAGGGGATAAGGTGATTAGGATAGAGGAATGGATGGGATCCATTGACAAGGGAGAACCAAGTCTTAGGAAGAGGATGGGAGGATAAATGGATTGTGTGGATAGCAGATAAATGGATTTAGTAGATGGAAGATAGGTGATGGTAGATAAGAGGATGGTGGATGAAGGATAGGAGGATGGAAGTCCAAGGACTAGTTGGAAAGGACTAAAATGCACCACACTAGAGGTAGTGCAATCATGGATGGAAAAATATTGGCATGAGATGGAAGGGTAGTGCATAAAGGACGTGGATGGAAGTAAGAGTGAGGATGGGATTTTTCCCCCTAGCTTTATGAAGATCAAGGGTGAAAGGAGGGGGTGGATTGGCTAGGATAGGGGGATGGAGATAGAATATGGAATGGAATATATGGATAGAATGATCAAGATTAAGTGGATGAGATATGGGTGTATGGATATTTGACCCCTAAGCTCTTCATCAAGATCAAAGATGGGAAGAAAAATGGACTTGGATAAGATGAGTGATATGGATGATATGAATAGCATAAGGGAGGTAGGATATAATGTATGATGGCTATGAAGATCCTTAGTCTTTTCAAGATCAAAGGTGGAGAGGGGAGGATGGATTTGGATAGGATGATGGATAGATGTTGGAGGCTAGTGGAGGATGTGGATAATATGTGGTATGGATGGAGCTTGCCCCCAAGTGTAGAGTGTAAGGGGATGGGAAAGGACTCAAGCATATAGTTCAATAGATGGTATCCCTTAATTATGTGCTATTATTCTCATAGACATTTGGTAGAATGATTGTGAAGGGGATAAAATGGATTGGCAGATGGAGAGAAATATGGATTTATGCAAAGGATTGGATAAGAGGGATGGAAGGATGGAACATGGATGCTGGATAGTGGATAAATTGATGGAAGATATGTGGATGAGTGGATGGAAATGTTGGCAAGATCAACATTAGCACACACCTTGAAGGGTAGTGGAATTGTGAAAGAAATGTGGAATTTGAATTTGGGGGTTTGTATGGAGGATTGGGTGTATATTTTGGGGCATAAGGACCCGAAATGGATGAAAGTGATGAAGGATTATTAGATGGGATGGAGGACTTAGAATTGGATGAAACTTTTGGATAAGCAAGTTTGGATGCCAATTTTAATTTTTCTTTGGGATGCATTGATTCTATAAGTATTTTTGGAATCCACATGGTTCTTGGTTTTTGCTTCATGTGCTTTTGTGGCCTTTGGGATTTAAATTTTTGACTTTGGATCATACATTTCTTTGATTTTTCACGTCTTTTTGAGGGGACATGTTGATCCTTTTATTTTTGTGGATTTTTGGTTTTATGCATTTTATATTTGGCATCCAAATTGCTTCCAAGAGCAATGGGATTGGTGGATGGATATGAATGATGTGGATATATTATGAATGGGTTGGTGTAAGTAGTATGTTGGAAGGGTTTCAAGGGTGTGTGCCTTGGTTGATCTTGATTAGGGATATGAGGTGATGGATAGAAAGGACAATGGGATTTTGGAGGAGTGATAGATGGTGGAATGTAGGGACCCAAAATGGATGGAGGGGATGAAGGACTTTGTTTTGGGATATAAGGACCCAAAATAGATGGAAGGGATGAGGGATTGGGATTTGGAACATAAGGGCCCAAGATAGATTTGGAGGATGAGGAACATAGATATTTGGATTTAGGTGGATGGATTTTAGATTTAGGATGGGTGGAAGGTGTACCAACATCTTGAGCTTTGTATCCAAGGCCATGATATTTTAGATTTTCTTTGATATTAAGGGGTTCTAAGATTCCTTTCTCATGGAGGGATAACCCTTTTTCTTGATAGTGCATAGGTTGAAAAATCCTTTTATCAATGGGATACATGCTATTTTGGAAGCAAGATGCAAGTCCATTTTTAGGGGGATATGACATGGAAGTAATGATAGGGTCTTGGAGTAGACCAGCGTGGATGAAAGTGGAGGAACCCAATTGATAAGTAGGGGGTTCATGGGTAGCTTGGATAGGTGATGGGATCTTGTGAGGGATTAGGATCATGATATGGAGATGAAGGGATGCTTTGATCTTGACATGGGGTAGGATCATGGGATGGGGTAGATGGTATAGTGTGTTCTTGGTTATGAGATGGAGGGTGATCATGACATGAAGTGGTAGGGGTGTTTGGATTATGAGAGGGGAGAGGATCATTAGATGGGGCAAAGGGTGTGCTTTGATCTTGATTTAGAGGGATCATATGATGGAGGAGAAGGGGTTCCTTGATTTTTTTATGGAGGGTAGTCCATGTTAGTATGCTTTGGATTGGGGGATTGACATAGTTCATTTGATGTGGATGGTGTGATGGAGGAGGATGGTTGGATAGATGCTTCAACTTGTATGGATGGTGTAGTAGAGGATTCATGAGATTTAGGGGATTGGGATTTATTGTGATGTGGAGGTGATGAAGGTGGATGCATGACATGGGAAGATTGCACAATTTTGTTTTTGCATGGGGAATTAAGAACCTTTGAAATTATTCCTTGGAGCCAACCATTATGAGGGACATGAGATAAATTTGATTGGTAAGATTAGGGTGATGTGGATTGTAAGGATGTGGGAGATGAACAAGTAGAATAAGAGGTGGAATTTTCCATGGATTGGTAAATGGATGATGAGGATGAGGAGCTTGAAAAGGATGTGGAGATGGGGATTTGGGATGGGGAGTTTTGGCTAAAGGCTTGATCTCCCTTGTCAAATGAAGGGGAATGGTAAGCAAGAGGGGATGCATTGGGATTGGATGAAGGTGGGGAGGGTGGAAGTTTAGCACCAATTCTAAGGAGATATCTAAGCATGGCATCCCTATCATTATTAAAGTAGTGGATGAGGAGATGATTGGTGATGGGATACCATGAGGATGATGTAGGTGATGAGGGTGTGGGTGGTGTTTGAGGGGGACATTGGATGGGTGATTGATGAAGACTTGGAGGATTTTGTCTAATGATCATGGATTTAAGGTGATCCACAATATTCGT
>VDFB02028491.1:0-11666 GCA_007258455.2 Sequoia sempervirens
CTTTCTTTTTGAAGGCAGCCCGCTTGAAATAGTCAAAGAATACAAGTACCTTGGGATTGACTTTCATTATAAGCTCAGTTGGGAGACTTGTCGGACGAAAAGGATACAGGGAGGTTGGAAAGCTTCTTACCTTTTACAAAATAGGTGTAGAAAAGCCGAGCTTTGGGATTGGAAAACCAAGAAAACCCTTTTTGGTTTGCTTGTTGCTCCGGTTGTACTTTATGGGTGTGAGGTATGGGGAAATAGTATGTCAAAATGCAGTTGGAGACAACTAGAAAGAATTCAAAAACATCTAATAACAAGCAGTCTCAAAGTCAAAACCACTGTCCCCTATGAAATTCTTTTAGCTGAAACAGGGTCTTTTCCATTGGAAGCATCGGCTTTAATCCGGTTGATAAGCTATTTAAAGAAGGTTGAAAACATGGATAACCACCGTTGGCCCAAAACAGCTATGAAGGAGACGCTAGAACGTAGGAAGAAAACTTGGATGAAACAAAACCACAAGTGGATGAACAAGTGGGACATCAATTTGCATGAGTGTCCTAGCACCAATAGTGAAATAAAAAGCTATGTGACTGAAAAATTCAGAACTGCCATGTGGACAAACCAGGTTGGGCGAAAAAAAGCATACTACATCAAAGAGTTTAACCCGACAAAGGATCATGGTGAAAAAACTTATTTAGGTGCAGATATTAAAGGGAAAGCGAGGTTGTTAGTGGCACAATTGAGGACGGGATCACATCACCTTAGATGTGAGACCGGTAGGTGGAAGATACCCAAGGAAACTTGGGAAGAAAGAACTTGTATTTTCTGCAATAAAGGGGTTGTGGAAACAGAATGGCACTTCATCATGGAATGCATTGCTTACGAGGATATCCGCACTCAACATGAAAATAGTTTGAAAGTGGACAATATGCACCAGCTATTTGAGGAAGATAAGATTAATCAGACGGCTAGCCTTCTAGTCAAACTTAACAGCAGGAGATCTGACTTGGAAAAGAGTATGAAGACAAATTAGGCCTGTTTTGTCTCGGTCCCATAGACTGTTTGGTCTCGCGGACGTCATTAAAATCTTTCATTCATTCATTCAAAAGCGTATTTCATGTTTGTTTGGCGTATTAAGCTTTTACCAACAGGAGGAAATTTAGTGCATTTTCACCAAATGATTAAAAAAAAGCCTATCTCCAAAAGTAACAACGGTCACATATTACGTCAAAAATTACACTAGCATATATATCTTAAATTTAAGATATCGAGGCATTTAATTTTTCATCATTCAACTATTATATATAGATATATTAAATTGAAAAATTAAATGCCTCAATATATCTAGGCTTAATTCATATATCTTAAATTTATAAATGCCTTGATATATCTAGGCTTAATTCATATATCTTAAATTTAAGATATATATGCTAGTAGCAGTCGCCTGTAACACATAACATGAATTAATATATAATTATACTATATTATTTTATTATATTATTAGTTATATTAATAAAAAAAACTTGATAATACCCTAACGCTAATCCCTATTTGTGATGATAAACCTAACTCTAACACTAACCCTAACCCTAATCCCTATTCGTGACTATTCGTGATGATAACCCTAACCCTAACCCTAACCCTAACCCTAATCGTAATCCTATTTGAGATGACAAAACCTATTTGTGATGATAAACCTAACCCTAACTCTAATTGTAATCTCTATTCATAATGATAAAACTATTTGTGATGATAACCCTAACTTTAACCCTAACCCTAATCCTATTTGTGATGATAAACCTAACCTTAATTCTAACCCTAACACAAACCCTAACCCTAATCCTATTCATGATGATAATCTTATTCGTGATTATGAGCATTTTCACGATGATAACCCTAACCTTAACCCTAACCCTAATCCTAACCCTAACCCTAACCCTAACCTGAATACCTATTTGTGATGATAACCCCAACCCGAATCCCAATTTTAACTTTAACCTTAAACAAATTACTATATTTTATCATTTATAAACCTATCCCTTACCATAACCATAACCCTAACTGTAACTGTAACCCTAACACTAACCCTAACCCTAATCCTAGTCCTTACCCTAACCCTAATCCATATTCATGATAAAACTTTTCGTGATGATAACTCCAACCCTAATCCCAATTTTAACTATAACCCTAACCAAATTACTATATTTTATCATTTATAAACCAATCCCTAATTATACCCTTAACCCTAACCCTAACGTTAACCCTAATCCCTATTCGCCATGTTAAACCTATTTGTGATGATAATCCCAACTGTAACCCTAACCTTCATCCTAAACCTAACCCTAATCCTATTCATGATGATAATTTTATTCGTGATGATAACCTTAACAATAACCATAACCATAAACATAAACATAACCTTAACCATAACTCCAACCTTAACCCTAACACTAACCCTAACCCTAATCCCTATTCATGATGATAAACCTATTTCTGATGATAACCCCATACCTAATCCCAATTTTAACTCTAACCCTAACCAAATTATTATATTTTATCATTTATAAACCTATCCCTAACCATAACCATAACCATAACCTTAACCCTAACCCTAACCCTAATCCCTATTCGTGATGATAACCCCAACCCTAATACTAACCCTAACCCTAATGCTCACCCAAACACTAACCCTAACCCTAATCCTTATTTGTGATGATAACCCCAACCTTAATACTAACCCTAACCTTAATGCTCACCCAAACACTAACCCTAACCCTAATCCCTATTCATGATGATAACCCTAACCATAACCATAACCATAACCCTAACCCTAACCCTAACCTTAATCCTAACCCTAACCCTAACCCTAATCCTATTTGGGATGATAAACCTAATCCTAATCCTAACCCTAACACTAACCCTAACCCTAATCCTATTCGTGATGATAATCCTATCTGTGATGATAACCCTAACCCTAACCCTAACCATAACCCTAACCCTAATCCCTATTCATGTTGATAAACCTATTTGTGATGATAACCCCAACCCTAATCCCAATTTTAACTCTAACCTTAACTGAATTACTATACTTTATCATATATAAACCTATCCCTAACCATACCCATAACCCTAACCCTAACCCTAACCCTAACCTTAATCCCTATTCGTCATGATAACCCCAACCTTAATACTAACCCTAACCCAAACAATAACCCTAACCCTAATCCCTATTTGCGATGATAAACCTATTTGTGATGATAACCCTAACCCTAACCATAACCCTAACCCTAACCCTAACCCTAACGCTAACCTTAATCCTATCCCTAACCTTAATTGTATTAATGATGATAAACCTAACCCTAATCCTAAGCCTAACATTAACCCTAATCATAATCCTATTCGTGATGATAATTCTATCTGTGATGATAACCCTAATCCTAACCCTAACCATAATCCATATTCACGATGATAAACCTATTCGTGATGATAACCCTAACCCTAACCCTAACCTATTCGTGATGATAAACTTAACCCTAATCCTAACCCTAACACTAACCCTAACCCTAATCGTAGCCTTAATCCTATTAGTGATGATAAACCTATTCACAATGATAACCCTATCCCTAACCATAACCCTAACCCTAACCCTAGCCCTAGCCCTAACCTTAACCATAACCATAGCCCTAACCCTAACCCTAACCCTAACTCGAATCCCTATTCATGATAACCCCAACCCTAATCCCAATTTTAACTCTAACCCTAATTGAATTACTATATTTTATCATTTATAAACCTACCCCTAACCATAACCATAACCTTAACCCTAACACTAACACTAACCCTAATCCTAACCCTAACCCTAACCTTAACCCTAATTCCTATTCATGATGAAAACCCGAACCCTAATCCCAATTTTAACTCTAACCTTAACCAAATTACTATATTTTATCATTTATAAACCTATCCCTAACCATAACCATAACCCTAACCCTAACCCTAACCCCAAACGTAACCCTAACCTTGATTTTAACCCTAATCCTATTTGTGATGATAAACCTATTCGTGGTGATAAACATAACCCTAATCCTAACCCTAACCATAACTATAGCCCTAACCCTAACCCAAATCCCTATTTGTGATGATAAACCTATTCATGATGATAACCCCAACCCTAATTCCAATTTTAACTCTAACCCTAACCAAATTACTATATTTTATCATTTATAAACCTATCCATAACAATAACCATAACTCTAACCCTAACACTAACCCTAACCCTAATCCTAACCCTAACCCTAATCCGTATTCATGATGATAACCCCAACCCTAATCCCAAATTTAACTCTAACCCTAACCAAATTACTATATTTTATCATTTATAAACCTATCCCTAACCATAACCATAACCTTAACCCTAACCCTAACCCTAATCCCTATTCGTGATGATAACCCCAACCCTAACCCTAACCCTAACCTTAATCTTGACCCTAGCTCTAACCCTATCCCTAACCTTAATCCCAACCCTATCTCTAATTCCAACCTTAATGTTAGAGATAGGGTTAGGCTTAGGCTTAAAATTAGAGATAAATTTAGGATTAAGGTTGGGGTTTGTGTTAGGATTAGGGTTAGGGTTAAGGTTAGGGCTAGAGATAAAGCCATAATTAAGGTTAAGGTTAGGGTTAGAGTTAAAGATAGAATTAGGATTAAGGTTGAAGTTAACAAAACTAATATATTTGATTGAGGTAAAATCCTAATAGCAAACCATAGAATTATTGGCAAAATCCTAGAATTTTCATTTTGTGATCATGATATCTTTGTCAAATAATACCTTATTGTCCTATTTGAGAATAGTTACACCCATAATATTATTGACATTCTCTTTTTATGCTTATAATTTTTCTATTTAAATATCTTTGTTGAAATTAACATGTGTAGTTTTCATTATTTTTCAAGCATATTTGTATAAATTATTAAGATTGTTCAAGAGGTTCTTTCTTGTGGATTGAATCCAAATCCTCAATTCCCACACATTCTAACTTTGTATAATAAACATCATATACTACAACAATCTATTCTATCATTTGAATTCAAAATATTTAGATATAAGTGCTTATTGCATATTGCATAGGAAAATGAGAGTAGAATCAATGATATCTACTACATATGTTAAAAGAGGAGTCTCTTTAAAAAATCTAACATGTGTAGTTTTCATTATTTTTCAAGCATATTTGTATAAATGATTATGATTGTACCTCAAGAGGTTATTTCTTATGTATTGAATCCAAATCCTCAATTCCCATACATTTTAACTTTGCATAATAAAAATAATGCGCTACAACAATCCATTTTATCATTTGAATTCAAAATATTTAAATATAAGCACTTATTGCATAGGAATATGAGAGTAAAGTCAATGACATCTACTTCAGATGTTAAAAGAGGATGATGTCTCTTCAATAAAATACGTCAATATATACAAACTTTATTTAATTAGGAACCTATCCAATGAGAAAAATTGCATATAAAATTAACCTAATAAATAGAAAAGTCCATAATTTGATTTATATTCCTCTTAAAATAGAAATTGTGATTATTATTATTATTATTATTATTATTATTATTATTATTATTATTATTATTATTATTATCTCTTTCAATTTCATAAATCAAATTTAAATTGTATTAAACAATGATCCATTATCATAACATTTGAACAACTTATTAAACATAAAAAATTCACCATAAACAATATTCTTCTTATGTGAATCCCAAAAGCTAATTTTTTCTTTCTAAGAAAAACCAACCTATTACAAATTTATGATGTCTAATTTTAGACATGGACAAAAAATAGTTGAAATAAGATGGACATGGACATAACCTCCTAGAAAAAATTGGCATGGACAAAAGACTCATTCAAATTAATGATGTTCATATTTGTGGCTTTGACAATGTTAATAGGCAACCACTAGGGATGATCACATTACCTATTGAGTTCAAACCTGTAATGTTTCCTACCCCTATCCATATCATGCCAGGACCCCTTCCATACAATCTTTTCCTAGGAAGACCATGGATTCATGCTATGAAATGAGTCCCATCTACTCTCCACCGTTTAATTAAATATGAATACAAGAACAAGATATACACAGTTGAAGCAGATGAACAAAGCTATGAATCATATGATCATAACATTTCCAATACTTTCATTCCAAAATAAAAACATGAACCTATACAAGTTGATGTCAACACTAAACTCTTTAGTGATGATTGGGGGTTGTTATATTTTATGCCTTGTTTCAATAAAGCTTCCCAAATCTCACCCTTATGGTCCAAAGAGTCATATACAAATGATTCATTTTCAAATACAAGTTCTAGTAACAATTGGGGTGTCACACCTTCCTTCAAGGGAGAGTGTGAAATCTCATAATTTATAAACCAAAACAACCTCGTGTTTCATTTGCTCAACTTAGTTCTACAACATTACACCATGGTGGTGATGGGGGCTATATAACTCCCATCCCTTGTGAAGATGTGACACATAACATTAAAAATGATTTGTGTTCTCATGAAGAAGTCGATCCTTCTTAGAGGCACAAACCTCCTTCATTTGACTTGGAAGATTGTTATGGTATCGGATATAATATACCTCCTATGAATGGATACGATGAACACATGAATAAAACCAACATATGATACTCTTTCAAGAAATATCTAGGGTTACCTCCCTTATCTACCCTTTCATCTAAAGCCTTGTCATTTAGTGTGTGTATGAAATCTTGCACAACTAAAGGAACACCTACTGCTATTGATCAAGAGAATATCTTGTTGAGACTCCTCTAGGATTGCTTGATATCTCTCCTTCCAAAAACCTGAAAGAAATTCTACAAGACTTCAGTTTTTGCATATCATAGAGTTCGTGGTCATTCTACTAATGAATGTAATGCTTTAAACAACAAAATTAAACATCTCAAGGAGTGTGGTTCTCTTCCTTGTGTTGAAGCATCTAATTCCTCTAATTGATACTTACTTTCATCCTATTGGGCTCCTTTGTGTCTTGCACTAAGTGGGGACAAGGGGTTAGTTAGCCTTGTCCTCATAGGTCACTTGTCGTTATCTCTTTTGGCTAGTCGTTAACCTTTCATGTACATATAAGAGCAAGCTTGGGATGTGAACAACATGCCTTTAATTGGCTTGCATGTGACATACTTATTCATGACATAGCTTTACTTGGAAACATATGACTTTGCACAAGGATTTTCAAGTTGGCTCTCATGTCTTCTTTATTGCTTGCATTTTTCATTTGCTACTTTAAAGTAATTTCTCACAATATGGTGTTTAGCAATTTCTTTAAAGTGGGGGCATACATTGGCTTTGTCATTTTGCATTTTTCTTTTCATGGTTCATGGTACAGACTTCTTACTTCATACGATGCATTTGTCACTTTGTGGATGACATGGGGTGTGATGTCCTTCAGGAGGGTGATCTCTCTTAGCATATTACATTCCTCTTGGTGGCTTGATGTGACATAGTGCATCCCCTAAGTTGTGAATCTTCTATTCTTTGATTAGTCCTCTCTTGGAGACATTAGGCACAATGTTCCCTAAGTTAAATACCTCGCATGAACACAACTTGCATGCCTATGGAGCCATCTTGCTTTTTCGTGAGTTCTAAGCATATGAAAATTTGCTTGCCTCACAAAGCTCGAAGTTCATTTTTGTGGCACCTTATCAAAGTTATCATGAAGTATAACTTTGGTATGGCTTGAGTGGGAAGCCCAATCCAAGGCATGACTTTCCCCATAGCCACTTGTGCGTGTGTGTGTGTGTGCATACCAACCATGAGTGTATGTTTCTCACCTTTTTGGACTTCTCACCTAGTAGATAGCCAAGAGTTTTGTTGCCTCATAATGAGTATGCATTTTTTTCGAACAAACAACTAGATCTGATCTACATTGTGTTGGAAAAATAATCAAATCTTGATCCACCTTTTTATGTTCTCTCTTCTTTCTTCTAGTTATTGACATTGCATGTTTGTGTATCTTGATGTTCCATATCATACACCTCATGTGTGTCCTTTTGTGCTTATGTTAGTTTGGTTTGGGATCTTGGATACTAGGGGCTTGGCCACTTCCTTTAATCTTTATCATCCTTTTTCATCTACATCGGTACACTTGGACCCATCTTGAATGTCTACTTTAGTGTGAGTTTGAAGCAATTTCATCCTCTCACTAAAGTGGAGGCTAGATGGAGTCACCACAAAAGTAACCCTTCTACTTTTTATGACTTGATTGGGTCCTCCTTGTGATTTTGGCTTAATGTTGCCATGATTTAGTGTTGTAATGTGGTTGACACATTCACATTAGGTCTTGGGCCCTTGTGAACTAAAAGGATTTAAATGATACCTTACCTAAGTGTTGTGAAGTGTTGTAACACACTTTCACACTTCTCTAAGGTCTTGTCAATGTATTACACCCAAATAACCACTTTTTTTTTATCATTAATCTTTCTTTATTTTAAAGTGTTGTAAAGTGTTGTAACACACTTTCACACTTTTGTATGCTTTTCAACAATAATTGGGATTTATTATGCTTTAATTGGCCCCATTTTGCATCCACAGGCCTTATTTATGTTTATTTTCAAGGTAAATCATGAAAAATATCATTTAAAGAACCTAAATCCTGAAACCCACCTTAAAATTCATAAGGTGGGACTCATTCACCACTATTGGCAAATGAGTTCCCTTAGATGGGACCCATTCGCCAATTGTGATGAATGAGTTCCATTTGACTTGTAGTGTGTCAATTTTGGGATTTATGGCATATGTACGTATAAATACAAGGTTCTTGAATCATTTTGACATCAAGACTTTTGTGAGAGAATTCATAATAGCAAGTTGAGTTCACAAGAGCATTCAAGTATTCACAAGGGCATTCAAGGGCATACTTCTTCATCAATTGCTGCAACAATTCAAGATCCATCATCATGTCAAACATATCAAGCATCAAGAATGTTAGTGAGCTAGTGTTGTGATGTAGCATTGAAGGTCCAAGACCAACCAATGTTCTACACCTATTGGCAATGATCAAGGACTACATCCTTCATGGCCATTTCATGTTGAGTTGTAGATTTGTAAGACATTATTTACATGACATCATTCAAGGTTACATTGTTCATGTTTCATATCCCATGTTTTATGTTTCATATCCTTGTTTCATCATTTGGTTTAATTACCTAAACAGGGTTTGACAAAGAGAAATTGCCATTCCCTAACAATCAACAAGTTTCCCATTCTTTAATGTGTGATTGTAGGTATGTAGATTGAAGAAAAGTGGATTGGAAGCTTTCAAGAGTGCCAAAATGATAAAGTTGCAAATGTTGTCAAAGTTGTCATGAAAAGTTGTCAAGATTCATAGAAACTTAGATCTAGGGAAACATATCCATCTCAATTGCATGAAATCAGTGGGAAAGTGCTTATTTTATCCATCTTCAGAGGCTTGCAAAGTTTTAGTTCAAGATTCTACTCTTGGGACACTTCACCACAAAATGGGACTCATCCCCCAGTAGTGGCGAATGAGTCTCAATGTAGGCGGTTTTTAGAGATCTTTATATATTTGGATACCCATTTGGTTGAAACCTACTCCAACACAAAAATATAGATATGAGATTGATTCACCTAGAAGCAAATGAGTCCCATTAGGCCAGAAAATCATATTTTTCAAGATTTCAGAGCTCCATTCAATATCCTTTAGACTTCCAGGTGCACACTTTCAATCTTGTTGCTTTTTGTTTTGTTTTGTTTGCATTTTCAAGTCATTTAGTTCAATTTTGCATCAAACTAGAGGTTTTGCATTTCATCTTGCATGCCATTATCTTTTCCAAGTTTAAACATGGTGGTGAACCCCTCTTGTAATATGAAATCATACCCTAGGATACCCTATTGTCAAATCTCTTGCCTCTATTCCACTCTTGGGGTGAGATCTCTAGGGTCATCCTTGAATGTGAAGTATAGAAGATTGTTGCCCTAGGTCCTAAACCCCAGTGGAGACAAAATTCTTAGTTCCATTTTGATACCTCCAGTTGGTTTAGTGATAGGAAACAGATTGAATATCCATTTTGCATAACCTATAGGATGAATAAAACCAACATCTAGAAGCTTCTTCAACTCAACCTTTATCAAGAGTGTGATTTGTGGGTGTATTTTCCTTAATTCCTACTTGAATGGTTTGGCATTTGGAAGCAATAGTAGATGATGTAAAATAAGTTTAGGGTCCAACCGAGGCATATCAACATATGTCCATGCAAAATTAACTTGTCTTTTTCAAAAGAATGTAGTGAACTTTGGTTTTTCTTCAGTGGTCAAAGATGTTGTAGAATGAATGACTCTAGGATTGTCCTTTGTCCCAATATGAACCTCTTTTGATTCCTCTACTAGCAATGACAATCTTTCTTAGTCAATGGGGAGATTATCCAACCCTCCATCCTTAGGTGCCTTAGAGAGGTTTTCACCTTCAAATATGTCCTTTATTTTTATTTTTTCATGGTCTAAAGGCACCTTTCAATTTTCACCTAGAGACCTATTCTTTTTATTTTTATTTTTATCATTTTTCTCACTTTTGTGACTAGAGAGAGGAGTAGAACCTCCAAAATATGTTGCATTATCGATCTCTATGATGAAGCCATCTTTATCAAGCTCTATGATGAAGACGAAATTTTGAGCCTCTCTCAAGGGGTTCACAATTTTGGCAGTAATTGTTCACGATTTCTATAAAGAATACTTAAAGAATCAATTTTAGAGAATGCTAATTTTGCATCTAACCTTAGCATTTTTTATCATCTAAATCAATCAATATTAAGCAGAACGTATCGAATTGTGCCCAATTTTCCTTTGCTATGTGTTTTGTTTTCTATTTTTTATAGCTTTAATGCTTCATTTCATTAATGAATGGATATCATCTTGAAAACTAATTGTTATGAGTTTTAGCTTTTACAACTTTTAATATAAGATTGCAAAAGAAACATAGAAAAATGGGGTGACCCAAAATGGATGCTAATGATGAACCTATATTTCTCAAGTAATATTTCATTCAATATGTGTGCTATGATGTGTAAATGAGTAATATAAATTAAATCTAACTAATATAGCAATCAACAGAAAAGTCTTAAAAGAGTCAAATGCTATGTACCTTTCACCAAAAGTGATTTTTCAAACCTCACTAAGGACTCATTCGCCCTATGGTGAATGGGTCCTGGCTAGGGATTTTGAAAATTAGTTTTAGGGTTTTGTTCTTCTCAGTCAGTACTCCCATATTCTAGTTGGTCACTAAAGACCAAATCTCTTGTAGTAGTTGACAACGACTAAAACTAGGCATATCTTTTAAAAGAGATGGAAACTCCAAAAACCACACCCAAATTCTAGGACCCATTTGGGCCTTCTAAAACATATTTCAAACTTAGGATATGTTGTTTTGGAAAGATTATCAACAAAAATGACTATCTCATAGCCAAATAGCTCTAATTAGGTCTAATTTGCAAAGAAAGTACCAACTAACTTACTCCAAAACCTCAATTAACCATGGAAAACATAGAAAAAGGTTATAAAACTACAAAATCAACAAACTTTTGATCACTTAAGCCCTTCCAAAGGCCATAAATCACAAACCCATGTTCTAGGTTTAACAAAGC